>NW_006494910.1:734372-787286 GCF_000471905.2 Amborella trichopoda | reverse complement strand
TTATATATATAGTATATATATATATATATATACTATATATATATAAGGGTGTGGTTTGTATAGAGCCGAGGCCCTAAACAAATCAAATTCGAGCCTATCTTTAAATGGTGTCGAGGAAAAGCTTCAAAAATAGTGCAAATCAAGTAGATCTATAACAACTTGAAAATCGACGATCCAAAAAAGCGCTGCAAGATGCACTATTTCCAAAACTTGAAATTCATTTTTTTCTCATGTACACGGATCATGATCTCAAGATGATCAATTTAAAGATATTTGGTAATCAAAACAACTTCTTCTAGGGGCCGTTTGAGTACATGGAAATCTATTACGTGACAATAAATTAAACGGAAATATGGCATTTGCGCTGTTTGGATACACTTTAATAGTAAGGAAATGGACAGAGATTACCGAGATTACCTAAGATTTCCCGAACGGTGAAATATCTATTACGAGGCTGACGGGTAATCTTTGAAAATCGTTCGCATACATCTCTCTACCCTATCCCCGCTTAAAAAACATTTCCCTCTTTCAATTATACGCTGTATTTTATAATTATTAAGGTAAGTAGAATGCATTGTATAATTATTAAGGTAAGTAGAAAGTGAAAGTAAGGGATATGAAAAGGGGAATCTAAATTGATTTGAACAGGTGTACGAGGACAATTTTCTACTGCAATCATAAAAAAAATTTCTACATCCCTCTCTCCCCAATTTGGTTGTAGCCCTCATCACTCTCGTATAAAAACAAAAAATTTTAATAATTGGTAAGTGAAAGTAAAGGCAAATCTAAATTGATTTGAAACAAAAATTTTTAATAATTGGTAAGTGAAAGTAAGGGCAAATCTAATTGATGAGGGACAATTTTCTACTGCAATCATAATAAAAAAATTTCTATATCCCTCTTTCTCCAATTTGGGTTGTAGCCCGCCCCCAGCTCTCGTATAAGACTAAAAATAATAATTGGTAATCAATAAGAAATTATACAATACAATCATAATAAAAAATTTCACACAACATAATCCTCATAAGAGATTAGTAAAAGCTCAATTGAAATAAGATACCTTTTTAGTCTCCTCCAATGCTTCAAAATTTTCTACTGCAATTACCAAACCTTTTAGTTTACTGATCAAACTTCTTCCTATTTTTTAACTTGTACCAAATATTTTGATTTTGGTATCATAAATTTATTGCTTATTTGAAATTACATATAAAGATTTTGATTTTGATATCATAAATTTATTGCTTATTTGAAATTATATATAGAGAGACATTTGAAAGACTTCCATAAAAAATAAATAAAAATAAGGCTTATCACAATAAAATTAGGTTATTTCCAATCATATTATTCCAATGACATATCATGTTGAAACCAAAGTCTAATCATGTTAGCCAAACATAGCCATATTTTTCATATTTGGATGGTAATGCATTTCTCATATTTCTTCCATACATAGCCAAATAGTAGCAATGTATTAACCAAGTTGCATCTAAATACTACCCAAACATTGACAATCCATTTGCAGGTAATGTATTACTCAGTACCCGTAATATATTATATATTTCCAGGTATCCAAACGACCCCCTAGTGAAATTTTTGAGGTGGGCTCTAATTTGATTGTTTAGAGCCTCGGCTCTATATAAACTTTTCCCTAAAAAAAAACCCCGACAGAATACAGCCACTTTCTTATCCGGATAATTCCTTCAAGAATTTCAACCAAAAGAAGAAAAAAAGAGTTACAATATCGAGGAAAATAATTAGCATGCCCAGCATCACTATTTGAACATAAAACTTTAGGCCAACACGCACACAGACATGCATGGGGACGCGCACACATATAAATAGCCTTTTTTTAAAATGTCACTATTTGTGTCGATAAGGTTGTGAGGCTGTGATTCTTTTTATGTAGGTGCGTAGTGATACAATGTAGTAACAATGTTTAAAAACTCCACGTCTTGAGCTCCGACTCATCCAAGTCACTCGAACCCAGCAACGAGGAGGCTCCCAATGGAAAACCTCAAGAATCATCTGAGTCTCACCAATTCCTGGGGTTACAGCATTAATATTTCATAGCCCAATCCTGTTAAGACTCATGGAAGTCAAACCAGGTGACTCAGGATCGGCCCCTGCACAGTTCCATTCCTGAGTCCAAAGTTATAATCACTGCATGAAAGTGACACTATGTGACCTCAAAAAGAACCTTAACAAGAACACAAATGCATATAGTACACACCATTTACCACTACAGCTGCCTATGAATGATAATGAACCATATCTACAAACAGAAGTACTAAAAAAGAAAACTACATATAACAATTTAATTCTCATTCCCCAAGAAAGAGATTTAGAGAAGCTTGGAGGTTGGAATACGGCCACTATCCTTTTCCCCAAACCTTAAACAAGGGTTGAAACCAGTGTAGGAAAAATCGAACGGAAACGGTTCATCGGATATGGGGCCGGAAGCAGTTCCACCGGGCAAATCCCGGGCGGTCAAAAAGTGTTAGAAAATAAAAAAATAATAATAAAGCATGATTAAACAAAACACATCCAAATGAAATTGAAAAATTAATGAAAAAAATGGATTTTAAAGAATTGATTTGTGCCCTGGGATGTTTTTGAAATTTTTCAAAAAAAGATGGAAAAATGTAAAAATAAGTATTAATGGAAACATGGCCAAAACAATTACCAATCTTTGCCAAAAAGATCAAAAACATTAAAAAATGCATTACAAACAAAATCCCTAAATTTTGGGATTTTATATAATTTTTTGAATTTTTTTAAAATACCCAACTGGTTCACCAAAATCGGCCGAAACCTAATCGGGCGGTTACGATTTGAACAGCCCAAATTTTCCTACACTAGTTCAAACCCACAGAGGAAGTTAGGCCTAGGAGCGTGGCAGCCACCTCAAGAGCCTTTTAATACACTGCTATCAACTTCAGCATCGCAAGGGTGTAAAGGAAATTACAATCACATAGGTTTTCAGTCACAGAAAGGACCAATGCTCTCTTGATGGTGGTTGCTGTATGCTAGAAGAGATTCATGAATTCCCAATAGTTAAGGACACATACACATTAGTCCAGATAGATCCAGCCTCCAGCTACTAAAAAATAGGTCACTGATACTCTTTACATAAAGAGTCCTTACAAATACTATGGCATAAAGGATAGCCAAAACAATACTAAAAACAAGTCCACTAACCACCTCGGATACACTTGGACTCTTTCAGTTTCAGTTTTCTAGCACCGGCACAATACCAGGATTTAAACTTGGAAAAAATCTATAATGGTATATGCACTACCACAAAGTACATGATTTATTTTGGCAGTAACTCCGGCAGATTTAATTTACCAAACTGAGTAACTCGGCCCAAACACGAGTTTTTCAAACTAAAAATCGTTAATGTACCAAACTATGTTTATTAGCCAATGTTTTTGTGCTTCGGTCATCATGCACTTCAATTTTTCAAGTCATCATGTTTATCAAAAAGAGTGAGAGAGAGAGAGAGAGAGAGGGAGAAAAAACAAACAAACAATGTGACCCAAATCATTTTTTCTGAAAAATATCAGCCCAAATCGTTGCAACACGACCTATAAAAAAATTATGATCTGCTTGAATTTCTTGGAACAAATCAAAGGTCTTAGTTAAATCCCATGGTTATGTCCTGGATGTGACTTAACACTTCTGTGCTTTTACTAGTTGACTAATATTATCAAGTGATACCTTGTCATCAAATATGTAGTAGCTACCACACAGTATTACATTCTAGAAGTCAGCCTCGTCTAATAGCTTGCCTAAAATAGGCATTTATGGTGCTACATAAGATTACTAGCAATTATAAAACAAGTAGCATACAGAATTAACTTCCAGATCAACACCATTTCAACCCACACAAGTGGCCCTTCAATGCTTGGTCGTAAACTAATTGCGCAACCTTATAAATAAAGCCAAGACAAGTAAGAGATAGTAGAAACTTTCTTACCAGTTTCACATTTAAAGTGCAAACACATATAATTTGCGGGGTAAAACAAGACAATTTAAAAATTATAGTAAAGCATGAAACAACTTCTCATATAAAGGTTTCTCATGGACTAACCTAGGAGATGTAGATCTTCGGCTGATACTACTTCCTGCCATACCAGATACTGAAAACGACGACAAAGAACTTGTACCATTTTCTTTCTTGTATGAAACTTTAGGACGCGTCCCTCCAGATTCTGAAACCAAAGTGAAACACACAAGTGTTTGACTAGTAAATCTATCCATTGGTTAATGAACTAATAAAAAACTCATTTTGGAAGCCTAAAAGGATGGAAACTCATTATTACACTTACATACCACTGGAGTTATAAGGGGTAGAAGCAGCACGCCCAACACCACGGTCTGCTGCTCCAACCCTGCCTCCACGATTTGTAGCACTGCCAACAATTCGTGACCTTGGCTCTGCAGTATCCTTGATCTAGAAGCAACAAAAGGAAAACAGCAAAACAATGAGACCACACAGAAAACTAGGACAAACAAAATAACCAGCTGGTGAAAGGCTTCAAATAAAAATTCTCATTTTTATCAGAGGAATTCCAAGTTTCCAACAAAAATATTTACGTAATTTGTAGTAATAATATTTCTTTTTTTCCTTTTTGGTTAACTAAACTATAAAGCTCGGAGGTGAAGCAGTAATATTTCATGAGAAACCTCTTGATGGTAGTATAGTAGAATGGCATCTTAGCTAAAATCAAGAACATGAAGTGTTTCCTTGGCTGCTGAAGATATTGAGCAGCATGAAGTAACAAGCAACGAATGCATTTAAAAATGAAAGATAACCTTTTAGCCACAATGCATTCCCAAGGGGAACTCTCTACTAACCTCCTTTTTCTTTTCTCTTTTGCTTTTCACCTCATGAAAGGTATCTAAAACATTGACAAGCATTAGGTCAGATACGCGATTTCAAACTTCCAACAACAAAGAACAAGCTAAATATTCTCCACATCAGCCTGGGGCTAATCTATATAATGGCAAACACTAACTCATTACCTGTGAGAAGTGAATACATCCTCATGAAATGCCCAAAACAAGAAATATTCCCAAACTGAGAAGGGAAAGGTAAAGAAAATAAACTGGCAGCAAATCTAACTAGAAACAAAGAGCATTAAAAGAATCAACACCGAAAAAGAAGCAACTAATGTTACAGATGATCTTGGGTGTTAACAACTGTTGCATTTGCATTGATACTATGATATTCGACCATCAAGGACAGATGATGTTATGATAAGACCATACTGCATTACTGAAGAATCAAAATCAATCTGTTTTATCTCTGTAGCCCATGCTGAATAGCAGTTCGAGCTCAGTAATAAATGTTAATTCTTCAGGTCGTTGTACCTTTCTCCTATTCGAAACAAAGGTGTAGCAATTACAATCTTAAATAGTGATTAATGAAAATGGTTAGGCAGTTTGCTATATATATTGGACCTCAAGAACTTCAAAAGTATATATATATTGGACTTCAAAATTTTTGTTATATGTTAATGGGATTTGTCCTTATTATGTGTCTATTGTGTTGAAATAAGGGCATGAAACCACTAGAAGCATAAATCAAGAAATTCCTGGCATTACATTCTTCTCCTTTGTCCTTATTATGTATCTATTGTGCAGCGATTCATTGTAACTTGGAATGACTGGCAGAGAGACTCCAAATAAACAGCCTCAGCACCGACATCCCATGGAAAAATGACAACACTCAATAATAGAATGAATCCCTGCAGACCTCACATCTCTCAAGATAAGCAGCACATATTCAGTAACAGGTTAGAGAAGTTCCCAAGTCACAACTGCATACTGCAAACCCTTGTCAGTATGACATCATGTCATCCCAAAACATAATGCTGGCAGAATTATTAGAAGGGTGCAGCTTCAAATGCTTTCATCTGACAGCAACCCCATTAAGCAATTTATATGAAGCTCCAACTCAAAAGGAATTTTCACGAAGTAGGCAACCAAAACTCAATATGTTTACCTTAACCATAACACAAACATACAAGCATAAATTAGCATGTATTTGAAAAGTAAAAATTTCAGAAGTTAACTCTCTGACACAGAGATATTTCAGAACTATAGAGATACCCATGTTGAAAGGACAAGCACAGGTCGTGTGATCCAGCAATACCTGTATGAACAAGTGACTATGAATGTAATCCATTTCTCACTTTCTGGATATGTCAACGAATGGGTGAACACGCTACAATTACATGATAAACTAACCATTCCTGTGTTTGAAACATCCACTACACCAATATAAAGGCCCCAAATGCCCCAGAATTGAATCAAAATATGTAATTTCAGAAAAAGCATCAGATGAAACCCTTCCCTAGAGGTGACCAATATAGACTCAGGGGTAAAATACCAATCACAAATCAATGTGTCTAGGGATGAGGAGAATATTTGAATGATTCAAAATGAACCAAATCATCACCCATTCAAAATGACAGCAGAAAATTTCACCAAATAGAATGCCTGTTTTCCAGCAGTCAGGCCTTGGCAACAAACATTTTGATAAACGCAAAAAGTTTTAAAAAAAAAAAAAGAAAAAAAAGAAATATGCTAGGAAGAACACAAAAGCATTAAAGAAAAATAAAAAAGGTGCCAAGGCAGCATCGTAGTAATCTAAGAAAGAAATTCATCCATCAATAATGAAACTTGTGGACCACCTCCATTGGGAAGTGTATCAGCTTCAACATTGGCTTCCCTCTTTACATCTTGAAATGAGAGGGTTCAATAGAAGCGTAGATAATTCATCTCTTTAGATCACATTACAAAGCACCAGAGGCCAGAACCCAAGTCATGGGAATAACCAACCCTTTGACCACCGCCAAAATACTGGTAACATACACCTATAAAATTAAGGGTCAAAAGAAGGACCAGAAAAAAACAACAGTAAAGTGGGTACTCTCGCTATACCTATTGTAATCGGGCAGGTCTATAAGTCTAATTTTTTGTATAGGGTCTTCGGACCTAATTTTTGACCAAGAGATCCATCTAGTGGGTACTCTCGAACCCCCCTTTCTGTATTCCAACACCTAACAGCAATACAAATGTTAACTTTACTCAAAAAAAAAAAACAACAACAGTACAGTCAACTCCTAGTAAACACACGCCTGCCGTAGGATAAAAGCAATGAAGAGGTCCAGATTTTTCATGCGCAATAAACTGAAAGGGGAACAATCAACCATTGGATATTTTTATTTCTCCTTTTCTTATGATGTTGCTTTTTTTCTTCTTTAGGAAAACCTACTGTGATTTTTTGTAAGGGACAAAGTTTCTAAATCTAAAAATTACCTGAAACATGAAAACTAGCCCATATTTAGATAAATGAAAAGCACCATAGAAACCAAAGCACAAAGTACAGCAATTACAAAATTCAACTTCAGGGAAAGACTCCTAGTGTACCCAATGAATACAAACTGCATAGAGAACCAGCTTGGCACAGACAAATTGTCTTTTCTAAGAAGTATAATTTTATGAATTCAATTAGATGAAGTATAATTGTATCAACTCATCTAGATAAAGATATTATTTTCAAATATACAATGAGAGCCTCTTGAATTGGGCCTCAAGCTTGGAACAGCCAGATTCAGGCCTGAGGCTACGGCCATTGCTGGGATCACAAAGGTGATACCAATTGTATTAACACTGGATACATCATATTGTGTGGGGAGAAAATCAAATTTGGAGAAAGAGAAGAAATAAGAACAAAAGGGCTAATTGTAATCGTGCAGATCAATAAGCCCATTTTTTGTACAGGGTCTGATGACCTATTTTTTACCGAGAGACCCGTCTAGTAGGTACTCACAGATCACCCCACAACTGTACTCCAACTCTTCATAGCAATACAAAAGTTAAATTTTCTCCAAAAAAAAAATAACAAAAGGGTTAAAGTATAGTAATGACTCCCAACTGGGAAAAATGTCAGATCCCTTTGAGCAAAACACTAACAAAAGGATTTGCACGGGGAAAGCCTGCAGTAATAAATATTTATACTTTCAAAGAAATAACAATAAAAACAATAGAAGGAACAACTTGGGAGCAGGATGATTTGAATGTATACAAACCCTAGGACAAAATGACCAGAAAACACCAATAGGACAAGTAAGCCTGCAAGCGCACATGAAGAATGTTTCATGCCTTCAAGCAGGTGGTTTGGGCCAAAACCCTAATTTAACACTTGATAGTCAGATTTTCTCACCCCACCCAGTCCACAACAGACAAGAAAGAGACATTTCCCTCCTCTATCAAAAATAACCCTTTCACTCAACATGCATCACATAAAACGACGTGAGAACACATGAATTGATTTTCAGAAGGTCCTTCTGATGAGTAAAAACTTAAAAACAAAGAACACAAAAAATACATTTTTTTTCATATCTAGAGTTAGATATTCTGTTTTTCTCTTTTTGATGGGTTGGATGGATAGTCGAGGTCTGAAAAAAAAGCTATATGTAGGGCAGATGCCCTAACACCCTACATAAGGAAAGTCGAGATTATCAACAGGAAAAAAAGACAAAAATAAAAGATTTCCATGGAAGCAAGGGGAAAACAGTGCCACGCAACTAAACCAGAAATGGAACAGAAAATAGAGAAATACCCAAAAAAAGGAGTTCAATAAAACAAGATAGAGAGAGGAGGTGGAGGAGTGCGGTGTAGCGGTACCTTGCGAAAGGAGCCTCTGAACAGTGTCATTGGGGTCCATGTTGCATTCTCTGAGCATGGCGTAGATCTCATTGTCAGGGCAGTTAACAATCTCTTTCAAACTCTGCACTATCTTTCTTGCACTAGAAGGGATGGCAGGGATTGCATTCTCCCTCCCATTGCCGTTGCTACTGCCGTTACTCATGTTCCCCAAAATATAGATACAAGAAAGAGCAGAGCAGCGGTTTTCTCTCTTCCTCTCTCTCTCAAACTTTCTCTCTCCTCTGCGCCTCCCGCTCCCTGGTTGCGCCGCCGCTAACCCTCGTCACTGGCGCCCCAATATCTCTTCTCATCTAAACTCTTCTTCGCTAAAGACCCCAAACCCACTCTCTCTAAACTCTTCTTCGCTAAAGACCCCAAGCGCCTCTCTCTCTCTCTCTCTTTCTCTCTCTGGGTTATCGTTTTGGGGCGGCGTCACATGTCGTGCGAACATCTATCGATCTCATCTCTCGGGATAGAGAGCGCAAAGAAAAGTTCTTTTTCAGTCTCTCCTTCCATGCCAAAAATGGTATTGAAAATATTCCGATTGCCCTTGTTACTATTTGACCTCTTATCGTGCTCTCCTTAAATAGAGAGTGAAGTGAGAGAGGATGAAAAAATAGATCTCACACTCGTGCAATTGAAATACTCCTGTAAATGTGTGCTATCTATGTACTCCCTTCCGCAAATTTTACAAGAGAATATTTTGTAAATCTCAAATTTTGAAGATATGATCTCTAGATTCCGAGAACTAATCTCAAATAAAAAACTTATTCCTCACGGAGAATATCTTGTAAATCTCAAATTTTGAAGATATGATCTCTAGAATCCGAGAACTAATCTCAAATAAAAAAATTAATTATCAATGCCTTAAAATAAAAAAAGGTGCGGTTTGTATAGAACGTGTCTCAAATGAATCGTAGGAGACGAGTATCTCTCTCTCTTCGTGTCATGAATATCACTCTCTTTTCCACTCTTAATTCTTACTGAGACAAAAGCCTCAGAAGAATTCTTATCTCTATTGAACTATGTCTATCGAAAATGTGCGACCCCTCTTCAATCGAGAAATCCTCTTTTCATATTGTTGGGTTATGGTTTTTCAAGGGATAACCACGAATTTCCTTCTTTGAATCTTCACCCTTCATCTTTATCTTGGACTCATCCTTTTATTTGAATCTTGGACTCTTTAAGGCGTAATTCTTATCTTTATAATGCTTGTTGACCTCTTATGTTTATCTTTTCAGGTTTTTAATCCCACTATTGGGTTGTTCACACAGGTATAATTGTTGGCGTTTGTCTTGAATTTCAAACATTCGAACCTCATGATCTCGCGGGAGCAAAATTAAGCTTTCATCACTGTTGTCAGTGGGTTGCAACCACTTCTGTTGTTCTGGTCCATCCATGCTACACATTTTAAGGGTGATAAAGCAATGAGCCAAGAATCCAACGGTGTTGTCTTCATGAGAGAATTCATTGTATTGAGGAACAGGTCCTCCTTTCGGTAACCAAATGTCGCACGACTAGTAAAGCTTTAAAAGCCTTAACTTTTATGACTTTATCCCGAGGCAAATTCTCTTCGCCGAGGGAAGTCAATACATTATTGCAAGGATCGTCCAGGGTACATCCTACGCGAGCAAGAGACTGTAAAAACACACTCTACTTGTGGTCTCGAAGGCAAGACTCTAAACTCACCTCCCTATAGTCACCGTGGTATGACTCTAAAACTACCTCCTCAAAAAAAATATATATATAATAAAATGCAAACATCTTGAACAAAAACCCTAGCGGGCGTTCACGACAAACATGAGGGTTCTCAAATTCCTTCTCAGTAGGCTTTTAGATTCATCCCCTCGTTTCCTTAAAGGCGAAGAGCGAAGTATGAGGTAGAATTGCAAAAAGAAAAACATTAGTGGACTGAACATAAAATTAAGAAACTGAAGAAAGAAGATGGCCATTGTATTCACATCATAGAATGTTGTAAAACTTTGACGGGCTTCTGAAGCTCGCAGACAAAACAAAAAGAGAAAGACCTTGAGAAATGGTCGAGCGCCTCGTGCATCTTTGCCCTCATAACCTGCGCATCTTCTAGCGCTGCTTGCTTCTGCTCTTCAAAGAGAGAAACACTCTTCGTGACTCTCTCAGACGAACTAAGGAGCTTCTCCATGTCAAAGCCCACAAGCATCAGTTTGCGAAACCTCACGGCCATCACCTCCCTATTCTGATGCCTGCGAGCTCTCAAATCAGCTGCACAGACTTGCAGGGAGGCGATCTCACCCTCTACGTCCACTAGCTCACATGAGAGTTCGACCTTTTCATCGATCGAGTGAGCATTCTTGGCGGTAAGCCTCTCCCTCTCCACCTCATAATCCTTCAGGAACATCCGCCACTTCGCCAATCTTTCTCGTAAGGATGCTATGTGTGCATCGAGGATCTTCGGCACTGCGGCCTCGCTTAAGATGGCCACAAATCCTCAGTCTGCGAGATCCCTTAGTAACTCCTTCAGCTTGGTCAAAGGTTTCCCTTTTTGTGTACATGGCTTCTAAGTCTACCGCACAAACCTTAACGACCTCGATCTCCTTCTTGAGATTAGTAAGAGCACATTCCTCATCCCCTTGAGGCCTGTCGCCTACCCGAACCATGCACCTCATAGTGAGCCCTCGAACCTCTAACGTCGATGGAACCAGGGCCGCACAACCAGCAGAAGTAGAGGGCAGAACATCGGGCGTGGGATCCCTGCCCACGAGACCCAAAGACACGAGGTGGGTTGCACAATGCTTGGATGAGGGCTCCCCTGCCTGTGCCCTTGAGGTGAAAACCTCAAAACCTGGTGGCATTAACGGCGCTTAAAAAGGGATCGACGGGTTAGATTCCATCCTCCATGATGCTCCCAAAACACCCAAGACAAAAGTCCTAGAGGCCGCCAGACCGACACCTGAGACTTCTCCCTCAGCCTCAGCCCCAATCGGCATCGTCATCAGAAGCCTCCACTTTCGCGTGCTTTAGCCGCTGCAAAAGAAAAAGGATTAGCCCCAAGAGCAAAAGAAATAGCACCGTGACCATGCCAAGGGTACACTCAAGCAAATAAAGAAGCAACATTACCTGGAGAAGGAGTCGAGCTGGTGTCAGCCACCGTCGATGCAGGAGCACAACGAGGAACTCTGCGTCAAGAATACCGATGAAGAAGGGAAGCAGACAGAAAGGGGACTAGGTTTCTTCTACTTCGGATGAAAATGCCTGAGGAAAGTGAAAGCACCTCAGCACACCTCTTTTTGTAAAGCCATAGAGAGGCGAATTAACAAAAAGATGTGTGGCCCAATCATGAGAGAACGTCGGCTGCATTTAGGCCCAAGCGTCGACAATGGGTCACCGAGGCATAACCAGCTCAAGATTTGAAGCATCGCACGAGCGAAACGTCTCGTGATTCAGAGGTACAAAAGTACGAACAACACGCGAGGCGACGTGCCACACGTGTGAAAGATCAAGTCATGTCTCAAGGGAGCATTGAGGACACGTAATCAAGCTGTCATACAATGCCAACACAGCCCTCTCATTCAACATTTACTGCCTTGCATGCGTGACGTGGCTTATCGAATACGACGCACCTACCATGGTCAAAGCACCGCTCAGGTAGGCAACTCTGCTCCTCTTGACCGGAACAAATCCCGTGCCCACTTAAAAGCTCGATGCGTGCTCATGCATCGCCACACTTGGCGGGCAAGCGGACTTCGTTCCTCGTCCCGCCCACACACATGAGACCCTTCATGGTCCCAAAAAAAAAAGTGTGGGGTTCTTGTGAAAATCAGAAATGATGCATACCCCAACGGTTGAGACGACAACCCGCAAGGAAGTCCCAACCACCAAGTCACAGTGGGCGGCAGCTGCCCCATGGGCACAACAAGCGTCCTATAGGCCATTTATTATCCTCACTGTTAGTAGGGATAAGAACTGAGCCAAGGAAATAAAAGCGGCGTGATGGCCGCACACACATAGGTGCACATGGTAAAGAAGGAGAATTCAATGCAAAGGAGGATTTTATTTCATGAACAAAAAGAATTGCAAGATTGTTGTTACAATAAAATTTTTAACTTCAAGAAAAAAGTACATCCATTCTAGAATGAATCCAACACCTTCAAAAGCTCTGTTGCCTTCTCACGGTGTTGGTGCCCTCAAAGAGGTTGCATCCATTTCTTCAAGCAAGGCTTGAAGAAAACCAAAGAGCACGTCCTCTTTCTCCTACCCGTCGTCAAGGATGAGCAACTAGAAGTTGGTTACCCGAGCAGCAATAAGCAAAGGCCAGAGCAACAATGGCCCTGCTCTACGTACCAATAGTTCACCCAAGCGCTGAACCAACAAGTCAGCCGGTGCCGAAATGATAACATGCCAGCCACCACCCCTGGGGTTCAGGGTGGCTGACCCTCCACATCTTATACACGGTCGCGGTCCTCGTGTCATGGATTCCATACAAACAAAGAGGCCATGAAGCCACAAGCCCACCATCTATCACAGATCCACTGCCACCTTCCGCTGGGTCTAACATCTTCACCCAGACCCCTAATGCTCGGACGCGCCCCAAAGTCGGGACCTGACAGCTAACCCCAACACAGGACATGGCCTCCCGACAAAACACACAAGAAAGAAAGGTTTCTGCACGTCCTCCACCAATAGGAGTTGCAAGCAAGGAACTTTACAAAGACAAGGGGAAAAATTTGCCCTCACGCTCTCTGGCCTAGGCTCTTTTTATGGGAGCCATAGGCCCATCATCAAAGCTTGCCGATTCCCAAGTAGCACGTCGTCCAAACTACATGGACACGTGTCATTACAACGATGCCTCGTTTTACAGCCATTTAAACCTTATGACGCCTCCCCTCCCATGCGCCACTCTATAAGCATCACGGTCAAATCTTTTGCTACCCTGCCACCAATAAAGCATCATCAACAGATCGCATGATGGATACCTTCCGCCACCCCGTCTTTCAAGTGTTACTCTCTCTCTGACCTCGCGTCTGGCTGCAGATGCTTCGTCAACTGCGTGCCATTGTCACAAGCCACCCTGCGGGCATCAACACTCTACCCAGCGCGGACACATCTCGCTTTGGTCACAAAGCCACCCCCGGGGGCATCAACACTCTACCTTGCGTGGACACATCCCGCCTTGGTCATGAAGCCATCCCCGGGGGCATCAACACTCTAGCCTGCACGGACACATCTCGCCTGGGTCAGGAAGCCCCCCGGCGGGCATCAACACTCTACCCTGCGCAGACACATCTTGCCTCTGTTACGAAGCCACCCCGCGGGCATCAACACTCTACCCTCCGCGGACACATCCCGCTTGGGTCACAAGCTGCCCCCACGGCCATCAACACTTTACCCTGAGCGGACACATCTGGCCTAGGTCACAAGATGCCGCCGCCGGCATCAACACTCTACCTTGCGTGGACACATCCCACTTGGGTCATAATCTGCCCCTCGGAGCAACACCTCACCCCGCGTGGACACACCCTGCCTGGGTCATCAATCATCACACCAATCGGCAGCCCAACCACACCTCCATACCACATCCGTAAGGTTCACTATTCTAGTGAGCCCCTCAAAAAAAAGAGAAGCTGGGTGCGATGGCAACCATCGCGAGTAAAAGAAAAAGAGCTTCAGGCGGGCATAGCCACCAAGGCTACGGGTAAATCGCTATAAAAAAAAACGGGCATGGTGAAACCTCAAGGGCACCGTGAGTAAAAATGGTGGCCACGAAGCCATGAGTAAAAGATTATTGAAATAAAGAAAACCGAGCATGGTGAAAATGCCTCAACAAAAGGGCTTGGTGAAAACCACTCTTGTGGCGCCACTCCCACCTAGTTCAAGTGAAAACCCGCAAGGGAGCTTGCACCAACCTCTAAACTCCAGCCCCTATGCCATACAAAAAAATTTCGGCCCCTGTGCCACACTCCAAATTCTGGTCCTTGTGCCATCCAAAAAAATTTCAGCCCTTGTGCCATCCAAAAAAATTCTGGCCTAGTGCCATCCAAAAAACATTCCGACCCCTGTGCCATCCAAAAAACAAATTTCGGCCCCTGTAACATCCAAAAGAAATTTCCGACCCATGTGCCATACAAAACAAATTCCACCCCTGTGCCATCAAAAAAAATTGCGCCCCCCAGGGCCACCCACCAACATCAATCACCAACATGTAGGGTGAGGTCTCCTCAACAAAGAGACCACCTCAAAACCCCTACCTATTAAGCCCATACTTTTCGAGATAGGCCAACTATAAGCCCCCGACTGTACCAAATAGGATGGTAACCAAAGAGGTACCTTGCTTGTCAAAACAAACCACCATTAGGAGTTTCTGTTGGTCAGGGATAAAGCCCACAAAAAATGGCACCCACCAACTAGAGCACCAAATCTTTTAGTCAGGTTGGGATAACACCTACAAAAAATGGCACCCACCAACTGGAGCACCAAATCTTTTAGTCAGGTTGGGATAACACCCACAAAAGGCACTCACCAGGTCCTTTTCTTTTTTTACCAGCTAGGTTGGGCACCCACCAACTGGAGCACCAGGAGTTCTCATTGATAAGGATTCGTAAGTCCACACATGGCAGTCTATCAACGTGATCTCCCAAAAAAACAAGTCTGGCATAACCTGAAAAAGTCCTTCAACAAGGCATCGGATCGTTAGAAACCACTTTGGTCACCCCCCGGTCAAGGGAAAATCTCAGGAAGGTATACCCTTCAAGGATTGTGACGATGCTAGTGATCAAGAAAAAAGTATTTGTTGAGAGGAAATAAACACATGCTAGTGAGGATTCGTCAAATGAACTTCGACGATAAAGTTTTCATTCCGAATGTTGCACTTCTCGCTTCTCTCCAAGTGCAACATCCGTCGGGGCAAGTTGTTGTATGTCATTTTTGACGTACTTACATCTCCCAAGAGAACAAGGAGAGAGTCGGCAACAGCCTGGCCCTACAGGTACACTGGACACTGGCAGACCAAGGTTGTGCCGTAAAATAAAGCCTCGAACCATACAATCTGGGTACGGTGTCATCGCACCAAGGAATGACTTTATAAGTGTAGCCATATGGTAGCGGCTTCAAAACTATATCAGACCACTGCCATCACATTTAGAATGTTGAAAAACCCTTCAGGACCAAATTTGGGCTCAATCGGACCACCTGAAAGGGGTCTACACCCATGTGGCCTTGCAACAGGAGGGTTTCACACAGTGCGGTGTGGCTTCAATCCCCGAAAATGGAGAGTGCAACATTGTGTTTCAGGAGCAGCTTCAGCAACCCATGGAGCCTTCCGTTGAAACCAAGAAAAGCCTAGATCCGTATATGTTAAAGATCACGCCTGCTTCGTCATTTGGCCTAAGGCATCCACTATGGTGCAACCTAGAGTCAAAGTGCTCCTGGAAATAAGGTGTCTGCAAAACCAGAAAAACCAGGGTTTAAGAAGAAGAAGCCTTGAATCTAGTAAAGCCTAGCTCGACATCCAAGCATCAGATCACCACGGGGACGATTTCAATGCAACCACCTCCCGAAGAGCTGCAAACTAGTATAACTCGCATGTAATCCGAGGTCTGATGGATGCAAGTCCCTAGGTCACTGAAGAAGTAAGTCCGCTCAGTTGTCGGAAATCCCTCTTTTTGGTGACCTCCCAAATTAGGCAAAACTCAAATCAGAACCAAATCAGCCCAAACTTGGTGCAAAGTGATTGCAACTGTCTTCTCTCTCATTTGCAAGTAGAGCCAGGAGCCAGAACATTACGAGTCAAACTGCATTGACAAGCAAAGTTTACGAATCTGACTGAACTTCTACCCCATGGGAAAAAGGCCACCCCAACACGCCTAAAGGGCATCAAAATGTTCAGAATCGCGAAGACATTGAAGATATGCTGACAAATCATCTGAACCATCGCCACAAGTTGCAAAGAAAGCTTCCAATATCTGACCATGGCAAAACAACTTGCATGCAGGGACGGCGTCGTCGTTAATGGGAAAGATCTCTGGGACATTTTGGTCATTACGCCTAATTTCAAGATTTATTCATAATTTCTTAAATTGTAATCAAGCTTTGTTTTTTAGCATTCACCCTTATCCTCTATATAAGCAAGCTTAGCTCAATTGTAAAAGAACCCTTTTGGCGGAGTATTTACCTATTATAAATCAGAAGCATTATGTTTATTCTACTAGTCATTTGCTTCTGAGTCCTTAATCCTGCTAAGAGGAGAGAGAAAATTTTGAGAGAGAGAAAGTACCCCTGAGTGCAAGGGCTTGTAACACCTTTGAGTGCACGGACCCATCCTCTCTCTCTCCTAAACCGGGTCACAACCTAACCCCCCCTCTCTCTCTTATGCAACACATCGTATGCCCCGTGTAGCAACATGCATTCGCAACAGACGTGCGGGCACAAGCCAACCCACGGGCCCCAACCCTTCGGTTCTCTCACACCCCTTCATCGGTCAGTCAGCCCCCTCGTTAGGAAAGCCACAAGGAGGGACAGTCGGAGACAGAGAGAGAGCAGAGAGGTTGGGCGCCTTAAGAGAGTCTTTGTCCAAACTACGCTGACACACAACCGGAGGGCTTCGTGACTGTTCTTAGAGGGCTGACCGCTCGGACGTGTCCCCCGAACCCCAATCAGCGAGGCTCGCATCCCAAAGCTCCCCCGCCGTAAAAAATCTCTCATTGTTAGTACATATATGCATGTAGGAACCTCCGCATCCGCACGCACCTCCCCACGTCCATGTGTCAGCGACCCCGCAGTTGTTCAAGAGAGGGTTCTCGTCCAGACCCCCGAGAACCAGGTCCAACCAGTCTGGTCTTCTTATGTGTGTTTATTTGTGTGGCGCAGAGTACGAGCAAGGGGGCTAGAGCCAAACCAGCCTCAAGCTAGGGGGTTTCCATGGTGATCTAAGAGGGCACCCACAAACGCCCGAGCGTGTCACGAACTCATCGTGAGGTAGGTCCCACCTCACACCTCATAATTCTCTCTTATTAGTTAGTACATGGCCGCACGTGCACCTCACACACTGCGGTTTTTGAGAGAGAGATCTCGAGTCAGACACACACATTCGGGTCCCCGCACGGTCTTACGACTAGACGAAATCGAAACCCAACCACACACTTGTGCACAATAACACTTGATGGACAATTGAGCTATGCTCCTTGTAGTACCAACACACACTAGCCCCTTAGTGGGTAGCCTTTGACCAAAGTGAAGCCCATAACCTTGAGCTCAATGGCCCCCTCTCTAAACCTTCTAATTTCAAGCCATGAGCTTCGTAATCCATTACAACTTTGGATTCAACACAATCAACTTTGAGAGACCTTAAAGAAAACCCTCTTTCTCTAAAGAACCTAACCCTTAAGGGAGTCGTATACCTGACTCCAAATTACTCACGAAAACCATGGGAGTCTCAACCACCCATCACAGACCTTTGTTCACTTGGGCTTCACTGCAAATCTCTATTATTCTCATGGAGCATATTCTACATATCAAATTCCCATGAGAGCCCATGAGTAATGCCATGCTCTAGCAATCATAAAAACTCGTGCTAGTCCATCGTCCCAGTGAGCCTCCACTCTCAATGGGCTCTCAGTTCCAATGGTCTATCACCCCAAGGGACCATCAATATTAATGACTTATCACCAAGAGGTTTGTCATTACCTTGGCTTGCAATCATCACTAATGAGCATTCACCCCGGGTGGGTTACCACTTCCAATGGACCACCAAATCCTAATAGTTCACCATCCCCAGCGGGTCACTATTTCCAATGAACTATCAATTTTCCAAGTGGATCATTGGTCTCGAATGGCTCACTACTCATGGCAGAGTCTTTGCCACCGCTAGTCCATCAACCCCAATGGACAAATAAGCCCAAGGAGTCATACTATTGTCAATGGTCTATCAACACCTTTAAACTAAACACCCACAATGAACCGCTACTTCTATTAGTTCATCATCCTTGATGATCCATATTCCTCAGTGGACCATTATTGTCAATAGATCATCATTTCAATGATCCATTATTGCCTACAGACCATTACCCCCAAGGAGGTAACCATTTCATTACCTTTCAAACACATTTTTATCCCCGTGGAGTTTTTATGCATTAGTTAAAACCATCTGAAACCCCCATACCTAGCAAAATGTGAACCGTACACTATCTTGAAAGGACTAAAAAATTCCCAGGATGGTTTACTACCAAAATAAAAACCTCACCCATGGTATTGGTTACCCCAGTGAGCTTTATGCAAATACGATCCATCTGTCTTATACATTGTCAAGGAAGAAGGATATCTCTCTAACAAGGAAAGAAGCCAGACACGATGAGCATCTAGTGAGGATCGTCATGAGTAAAAATGAGAGCTCCAGGAGGACATAGCCATGAGGCTATGGGTAAAATTGCTAAAAATAAAAATCGGCCAAGGTGAAAACCTGCAAGGGTCCCATGAGTAAAAATGACAGGCGGGCATGGCCATGAAGCCATGAGTAAGAGTGTCTTGAAAACAAGAATACCGGGCATGGTGAAAACCCGAAAGGGAGTCATGAGTAAAAACATAAATTAAACTTGGATGTGACATCGAAGTCACAGGTAAAAGAGCCTCAATAAAAAGAAGAAGTTGGTGAAAACCAATTTCATGGCACCACTTTTATCTAGCTCAGGTGAAAACCCGAAATGCCACTTGGACTAATAAAAATGTTGCTGCAGATTTTGATCGAAGATGACTTCAGCCAATTACAACAGAAAATTGGAAGGTACTGGGTGAAAATTAGACCAACCCTTCTAAAAAAGAAGTTCTTGTGACACTGGGATAAAGTCCACCAAGGACCCTCAGTTGTTGTAAATAAAACTGCTAATGTGGGAGAAAGACCTTAAGCAAGTCACTCACTTAGAGCCAAAACGAAGTTCTTGCGACACTAGGATAAAGTCCACCAAGGGCCCTCAGTTGTTGTAAGTAAAGTTGTTGATGTGGGAGAAAGCCCTTAAGCAAGATACTCACTCAGAGCCAAAACGAAGTTCCGTGACACTGGGGTATAGTCCACCAAGGGCAGTCAGTTATTGTGAATAAAGCTGCTGTTGTGGGAGCAAGCCCTTAAGCAAGGAACTCACTCAGAACCAAAATGAAGTTCCCGTGACACTGGGATAAAGTCCACCAAGGGCCCTCAGTTGTTGCCAATAAAGCTTTTTATGTGGGAGAAAGCCCTTAACCAAGGCACCCACTTAGAGCTAATACGAAGTTCCGATGACACTGGGATAAAGTTCACCAAGGGCCATCAGTTGTTGCAACTGAAGCTACAGATGTGGGAGAAAGCCCTTAAGAAAGGCACTCACACAAAGCCAAGAAGATTGGAAGGTACTTGGTGAAAATCTGATCAGCCCTTTCCCCACCAACTAGATTGGGAGTAAGCCCGCCAAGTGCACCCACTAGCTGGTTCATTAGGAGGTGTTGTTCAGATAGAACTGTAAGCCCTTACACAAGGCACCCGATCGATGGGCCAAGTTTTTATACGTCATTTTTGACGTACTTGTATCCTCGGTATGAATAAGAAGCGAGCCAGTAGCAACTTGTTCTCGTCGGTACCCAAGATACTGCCAGATTATGGGTACACTACAAAAGTAAGCCTAAAATTGAGTACTGAAACAGCTTCAAAATGCATGAAAATGGTATTTTGGGATGCTTTAAGTATGCTCACAAAGTTTCATTACATTCTGATAAGTTTTGACATGATTAGAATGAAACTTGGTTTTCAAATCTAGTTCTTATCATGTTGAAAATAGACCTTATAACTATAACCCTATTTTATGGGTCTCAAAACAATACCATACCACTGCCATTAGATCTGTAATGTCAAAAAATCCCCAGGGACCAAATTTGGGCTCAATCGAACCTTCCAGTACCATTCTAGGCCTAACTTACCATAAAAGGGTAGGCTTTACACTATTGTAGTGCAACCTCAGTGAACTAGTTTCCATTTATGAAAATTGTGTTTTTCCAAAAATGCTCATAACTTGCTATTTCTGAGTCCAATCAAGCTCAAATTCGGACACAAGCTAGGTCTCGGCGACCCGATCGTTTTGACATACAGTATGTGTCATGACATAACGCGAAACGAGAGAATTTCCAGAGAGAAGATGAGCTCGAAAGCATGAAAAATTAGATTTTCTACAAGAGAACATCCATACTTCATGAAGTCATAACTCAAGATCCCGATGTCTGATCGTCTCAAATATATGTATGTTGCGAACG
The DNA here is from genome assembly GCF_000471905.2 of Amborella trichopoda. The sequence continues at coordinate 766,322 of NW_006494910.1, read as the reverse complement.
TATGTCAAAGGGCTACAGTTTGGTATAATTTTTGCACAATTGGAGGATGAATAGTGCGAATTTCAAGGTCGAAAGAAGCAAGATTTTTTGGTCACCAGAATCCCATTTTCGGGAGACTTCTCAAAGTTGGAATATGCTTAAACGGAAAATAAATTGGACGAAATTGTCACAACCCTGCCCCCTAGTGTCCTACTGTACATGCCAGAGGGCAACAGGGTGCGGAACCGTGACCAAGGGTAGCGAATGCCACTCAGGTGGGAGTGCGCTCAATGCTTTAAGAAGAAGAAATCAAAGGAAACCATGAAAGTAAAACAAAACTCCAATCACACAATCACAAAATAAAACTGGATAACCAGGCTCTAAGCTCCAGACTGCATATATATATATATAAGAGAGATCTAAAGGTATTACAAATATGTTCAAGGCTTCAAAGGCCCAATAAAACTTACATGGATTCAAAAATATACAAGAGCTATTTTGCCACTGACATCTAAAACATACAATTGAAAAGACTCCCAGAAAAAGCACGGAGCTCCAACCATCAGTTGCGATCACCAAGTCGCCCCTCTTCCACCCACGACTATCACTCTACATAGATGAAAGATAAAAGAGTGAGGTGTAAAGCCTAGTAAATAGATCAAGTTGTCATGCCTTCCTGTCTATGAACATTCTCTCATAACAATACTCAAGTTGTTATGCAATTCTTATAAAACATGAGCCACGTATCAAAATCATCTCTATCAGTGTGTAGTACATAAATCATAGTAAAGAAAATGACAAATCAGATCAATCATATATGCTATGGAGCAGAGGTCAATTTAGTCATTCAACAGTACAAGTCTTAACAAAATCAATGTATTAGGCAAGTAACAACAACTTACAACAAACTCACTCCCTAGTTTCCCCTACTCCCAAAGTAGAAGCCCTATCCATCAGGGCAAGCCAATCCCATTGTTTAAGACTTCTACCATCGCTGAGGAAGGAAAACAATGACAAATGGATGACCTATTTCGTAATACCTTCACACACACACATGCAATCCCCAACGTGCTTTGAGGCTTTTGATATGTGGTGGCCTTGCAAGACACGACCTTCTCCTTATACCCTTCTGGCAAGAGAGCGTTATACTACCAAAGGATGACCCAATACATAGTGCTCACATAGATTTTGGGAGGCGCGACCCACCCAATTTCCATCACATCCTAATTCCCTTCTTATCATGGAAGTTAGGGAATGATCACAGCTGCTGACACCATCATATTAAGGGCATGTCTTATTACAACTATGCACATTTATCACATTAGAGGCATGTCTTATTACAACCATGCACATATATCACATTAGAGGCATGTCTTATTACAACCATGCACATATATCATATTAGAGGCATATCTTATTACAACCACATACATTCCTTAATTTAGAGGCATGTCTTACGACAAACATGCATATTCATCACTTCATAATAGGGCATGCATTTATTTCATAACAGAGCATGCATTTTCACAATTTAGGCACACATATCATCGAGCTCATTAGCTCAAAAGGCATTATCAGGTTATTTTTATGGTATTCCATAGTGAATACAGTCCACTTTTAGGGGCGTAACATGAAATTCAGAAGTCGTTTAGACCCAATACCACTTTCATAACAATCATCGGCTCATGAAAACACAAATTTCGTGATGGGGGTGCGTTTGAACATATTTTTCAGCACCTTGGTCCCTGATAGGAAGCAGGTCAATAACGCCTACAAAACAGTAGAAATTCCCGATAGTCTCATAATGGCCCCAGAATTGGTCAATATCTTCATCAGCACTTCAAAAGACCACATGCCAAGTTTCATCACGATCAAACATGTCTAAGGTAGTGAAAACAAAAAACAATTTCAGCAAAATCGGTCTCTAGCACCCTGAAATGGACCATGTAACTAGATATATACTTTTGGTACGTCAAACAGCTGTGGGATCACCTCCATTGGATCCGACATGGTCGAAAACCCCCATGGGTTAAGTTTCGACTTAATCGAGCACTCTAGGACAAAATTATGTGTAAAATACCAAAAAGGGGTAGGCCACGTACTATTCATGTGTGGCCACTCTGCACTTAAACACCTTTAAAGGTGGATGTTTTTACAGTCATGGGCAATCAGTGTCAGAGTCTATATCCCACTTGTTTCATGCCGGATCGCTCTCAAATTTTGTGAGCGTGTTCGTTTGGTCGAGACGAGCGTTTCGATATGTGGTACGCTCCGAGGCGATGTCCGACCAGGGAGAAAAGCTATAGAGAAGTTGTCGATCTATGAAGAAGTTGCAGAAAAATCAGCAGCGACACACCTCGCTTGATGGACCAAATCACGACGCTCGGGCAACGGATCGATGCGAAACTAATTCCATCGTCTGCATATGGTCCAGGGCTATCATTGGTCCAAACCCCGTATATGATGGATGATTAGATTTCATGCACGAAGCCAACGAAGTGACTAAAATTTCGACCGTCAGATTCTAGAATCTGACCAAAACCCAAAAGATGTGAAATCTTCGTTCGGGCTTCAAATCGCGTTCCATTTGTTGCCACGTGATCGTGACGACATGCTTAATGCACTACGATGAAGAAATCACAGAAAAACATTAAGGAACGAGCACACTATGGATCAAAATTTTTCAAGATTCAAGCAAATTTCAAGTCTCGCGATCGTGGCTCAAAACCACGATCCGTGGCTCGAAGTTGGTATCAAAATGATCGACATGCCGAGCCTTACAAGAAAACGATCATCTTTCGATCAAACGGACATAAGAGCAACGTCGAATCAGTCATGAAAGATCACACAAGTTCTAGGGCAATAACAATGACTGTTCTGAAATTCCATAAATTGTTAGGCAGAGGCAAAACAATCATTTTACACTATACTTTTTAAATGTTATTTATATTAAAATAATTATAATTATCCTCAATTGAGGTAGTTTTTGGGCGTACACCTATGTTTTAACCCAATTCTGTATAAACATGCAAAGCTAAATTGTAAAATACCTTTAGTTCATTTTCATTGATTCAATAAAATTTTCATTCTTGCTTAAGTTCTTGGGTAGGTCTCGGAGAGAGAGAGGAGAGAGAAAAAAAAGCCGATACCTTTGGGTAAAGTAATTTTCTCTCCTCTTTTCTCTCTCATCTCTTTCTTTCTCTTCTTTTCTCTCTCTTCTCATCTATCTCTCTTCTCTTCTCTTCTCATCTCTATATCTTTCTCTCTCTCTTCTCATCCCTATTTCTTTCTCTCTCTTCTCCTCTGTATCTCTCGTTTCTCTCTTCTCCTCTCTATCTCCTTTTTTCTCTCTTCTTTTCTCTCTCTTCTCATCTCTATCTCTTTTTTTTCTCTCTTCTTGCATTCTCAACCCTGGGTGGGATTTTTTCTCTGCTCTTCTTTCATTCCCAATACCGGGTGGAGTTTTCTCTCTCGTCTCTTTTCATTTCTAGTGCCGATTGGATTTTCTCTCTCCTCTCCTTTCATTCATGACGCCGGTTGAGTTTTAACTTATTTTTTTCTTCTCTCAGTTTTTATCTTTGTGGTCCTGCATGACCACAACCATTCTCTTCCCCTTTTCCTGTGGTTTCTCACAACCACAACTTTTTCCTCTCCTTCCTTGTGGTCTAGCAAGACCACAATTCCACTTTTTTTTCATTTTTTTTTTGTCCCCTACTAGTTCACTTGCTTCTCGTGCACCCTCCAGTCTATCCCCTCTATCTTTTTCTGGTAGACCCTCATGTCTAACTCCTCTTATCTTCTTTTTATGTGATTCTTCACGTTACCACTTTTGGTGTACCCTCGAGTCCCCTTTTTTTTTTCTCTCGCGTTCTGTGGTCCTGCACGTCCGGTGTACCCTCGAGTCTCCTTTTTCTCTCTCACGTATGGTCCTGCACGACCACTATTCCCCAAATCTTCGTAACTTAGCGCCGAGCAATTTTCTTCCTAGCGCCGAGCGATTTTCTACCTAGCGCCGTTTGTGCGATTTCATACCTAGCGCCGCAATGAAACTCCCTTTCCCTCTTCTTTGCGCCGGCTGTGCGCTCCCCTTCCCTCTTCCTAGCGCCGGCTGTGCGCTCGCCTTCCACCTTCCCGTGTACGATCCAATGTCCTCCTCCCTTCTCTTTCCTCCACGCCCTTTTTTTTTTTTCGTCAAAAAGCTACACAAAATGGAATCGACATGGCCTCCATTCTCTGCAATTCCTTCTCTTTTCAGTCAGAGAGCCCTGCAATTCATCAAGCTCCTGCAATTTCCTTCTCTTATCTCCTCCCCTTTAATATAAAACTCTCAGAAATATCCGTCAAATTCAACATCAACCCAAATGTCCTCTTCCCTTCTCTTTCCTCCACGCCTTTTTTTTTTTTGCATGTTCTATTTCCTCAAAAAGCTACACAAAATGGAATCGACATGGCCCCATACTCTGCAATTCCTTCTCTTTTTCTCACTTCTCTTTTTCATGGCCTTCTCCAAATCAGTCATAGAGCCTGCAATTCATCAAGCTCCTGCAATTCCCTTCTCTTATCTCCTCCCCTCTAATATAAAACTCTCAGAAATATCCGCCAAATTCAACATCAACCCAATTGAGCTAGTGGGTTCAAGTAATTTAGATCAACAGACCTCCCAAAACGTAATCATCTGCTACTCTACCACCTATCGCAGCCGTTCACCTTCTTCCACCCTGTGCAAACTCTCGCACCCCCGTCTCTCTCGATCACCTGTTGCGACCACAACAGCAGCCATCATTCTACCATCCACCTTCTTCAAATCACCATTAGCTACATCAACCACCCTATCCTCTTCTTCTCGTCACCCTGTTCTTCTCCTCTTCTAGCCACCAACTCCAACCCTTCTCACCATTGGAATCAAGTGGCGACCTGAGTCGCCGCCTCCTACTCGCTCTCTGCTCTCCCACACCAAGTAACGACCGACTGCCACCACCCGACTGCTCCCATTTTCTTCATTACTGCACAACAGCCACCTCCGCCTTTCTCTTCCAGCCACTCTCTTCTCTCGTCTCAGCCTGCAACCATCACCACTTCGTCACTCCTTCTTCCATGCTGCCGTAACCCACTTTCTCTCTGAAAAATCCCCAATCTGTCTCTCAGCTTCCCCTCTCTCAATCTCTGCCATTGTACTCTCTCTAAAACCAGCCACAGACCAATTTCCATCTTCCTACCTCTTCTCACAACCTCACCATCAGCGCCTATCACCCATTGTTGCAAACCGACCTCTTCTCACGCTTTCTTTCCTTCCGCCAGTGGGTAATTCGAGACACAACTCCCATTTATCAGTACTCTGCAACTTCCTTCTCTCGCTCTAAAAACCCACAAAGGGTCGTGCCCCCTTCTCCCTGCGCCTTTTTCCATTCCCTTGTTTGTCGTTTTCCCCTCATTACCCCATTTCAGTCAAACTCTCTCTCTTGTCTTAAATTAAAAAAAATTAACACACAAGCCATATATCTCTCCTTCCTATTCACGTAAAACCAATAGAAAGCTGTCTCATCAAACTTTAGAAACCGAATACCCCAACTCTGTCGTCAACAAATCGTACTTTTTATTATTATTATTTTATCTTATCCTCTCCGATATCTTACCAAAAAATTATTATTTTTTTAATAGGTTATGCCCTCCATTAAAGAACTCAATATTCAACCCTTTCTTCCCCGCTTCCACATGTCAAGCAGCCCCCTTCTCTTCACTTTACTTTCTTCCGACCAAGTGTCAACTCCTCCCTCCTTCCCTTTTAAAGGAATTGCTCTTTATTATTATTATTATTATTATAATTCTTTCAACCCATAACCAATTCTTTCCCTCACGTCCACGTATAACTTCACATTTTCTCTCTCTTAACCAAAATAATACTTTCTTTTTTAATGTTATTATTCTAATACTTTACCTTCCCTCATGTCACCATTATACCTGAATGCACTTTATCCAATTACTTCATTTATTTTTATTTTATTTTATTTTATTCATTCATTTTATCTTCATTCATTTTTATTTACTTTATTTTATTTTATTCAATTTATCTCTTCTGATATTATTTCTATCACCCCATTTTATTTTATTCATTTCATTTATTTTATCTTTTATTTTAATTTATTCTCTTACCTTATTCCATTTACTCCACTTATTTCATTTTAATTTATCTTTATGTTCTTTATTTTATTTACCTTATTTATTATATTTCATTTTTCTCACCTCATTCATTTTAATTTATTTTCCTTTGTTCCATTCTATTTTATTTATTTTATTTCACTTATTTTATCCTACTATCCCTTAATCTATTTTTATTCATTTATTTTATTTTAATTATCTCACCTTATTTTATTTTATTCCATCCATTGTATTTTATTTTACTTCATTTTATTTATTTCACTTCACTTCATTCCATTTTAATCCAAATTCCCTCTTCTAATTTCATCTTTATTTTAATTCATCTCTCATTTTTATTTCATCCTGCAACAAGGTGGGGACCTTGCCGCACTTGTCGGTACTTTTAATGTGTGTTTGTTTTCAGGAAAGGAAAAACAGGTCAAGGGAGGCGATTCCAAACCGGCCATAACCCAAGGGGGGCTTTCCAATGTGATCTAAGATGGCACCCACGCGAGCAAGCTCGAGCGTGTCACGGACCCACATGAGGTGAGTCCCGCGTCACGACCTTAAATTCCTCCCTCATCGGTTAGTAACACATGACCTTGTTCTCGAACAAGGTTCCCGATAGAGCGATCTGAAAACATCTCGGGTCTCTCCTGAAACCCGAGACGCATGCCGCCCGAACATCCAGATCTGGAGGGGCGAGATCGAGGCACCTAACCAGGGTGACTCCAAATTTTGGCTTAAAGCTTACCAAACTGTTTGGTATTCTTTGAGTATAGTTCCTGTTTTTATAGCAGGAATTCCAATGTGACAGCAGGAATTCTAATGTGACATTCTCGTAGAATGATGGGTATAACTTTCAATTTATAAAAAATTGTACTATGGTTACAAAAATATTTTTAAAATATCTCATTCATATTTCATTTAGAAGTGGTTTGAATCAATTATGATATATTTTGGTCAGTGAACAGTTTCATACAAAAACATATAAAGTTCCTGGAAATTCATTTCACAATCCTGACATACTTACGAAAATGGCTCATAACTTTCTAACCAAATGAGATATTGTCAAGATGTCTTTTCCATCTTAAAATAGATTCAAAGGGGTAATTTTTAACAAAATTTAGTAATCAACAGAGATATTTTCAATACTTAACCGATCACACAAATGGGAGTCACAAGTTTGGAAAATTCCTGTCTTGACGCAGAAATTTCCAATTTGACATTCTCATAGAAAAATAGGCGTAATTTCCAATCCAAAAGTAATTTTATCATGGTTGCAAACCACTTTTAGAACAGACTCACTTATCTTTCATTTAGAAGTGGTTTGACTCAATTCTGATATATTTTGGCTAGTGAACAGTTCCACAAAAAAACACATAACAATTTTGGAAATTCATCTCACAATTATGGCATACTTCAGAAAATGACCAATAACTTTCAATCCAAAAGAGGTATTGGTAAGAGTCTTTTCCATCTTAAAATAGATTCAAAGGGGTACTTTCCCACAAAATTTTATGATTACATGAAACATTTTTTATGCTAAAAAAATTACACAAATGGGAGTTGCAATTCTGAAAAAATAGAGCACATACCAACAAGATTTCATATTCACAATCACATCCATTTCCACAATCACATCCATATTCACAATCAAATCCACATTTACGCTTGAAATTTCACACTTGATAAGCTAAATAAACAAAAACATGGAACATGGAAAATAGATCCACTTACATCACTAAGCACTAAGTGAAACTCCCAAGTGCTCTACACAGGCTTCTCTTCAAAGTCCAAGCTCCAATGGGTTCAAGCTTAAGGCTCTAAGTTTAGAGAGGGAGGACGTGGGTGAGAGAGAGAAAAAATTCATGGAGGGGTGAGACTGGGGGGTACTTATAACCAAAAGAGAGGAGGCAGCAGCAAGCAGCAGACACATGGCACACAAGACGCATGTTGTAAGGACTTGAATTTTTTCGGTATATGGTGGCGCACCGGCGAGTTGTCAGCACGGGTGATCTGGTGTGCAGATACTGCCGAGCACGTGGCATTGCTGCTTTGCGCGACACTGCAGTGCGCGATGCCTCCGTGAGTGTTGCCGCTGTGCATGACGCCGACGTGGGCATTGCCACCCCTGCGCGACACCATCGTGTGCGTTGCCGCCGTGCGCGATGCCACCATGCTCGCTGCCGCTGTGCGCGCTGCTATCGTTCGCATGTCGTCGAGCGCGATGCCACTGTGCACATTGCCGCCTTGCGCAACGCCGCCGTACATGACGTTGTCGTGCATGTTGCCACCGTGCACGCTGCTGCCGAGCGCACGCCGTCGAGGGCAATGCTACCGAGCATACGACAGTCCAGGTGAACTTTTTCTCTCTCTTATGATTGCTTGCATGTTTCATGGGCACCACGTGGCACTTGCATGTCCCATGTGTGCCAAATGTCAGCTGCATGCTGCCACCCCCTTCTTTTGCTTATTTAAAACCCCCCTTCACACCCCTCCAAGTGTTTGCTCTCTCTCACCCACGCCCTCCCTCTGTCCAATTGATAACCTTAAGCTTGAACCCATTGGTGCTTGGCCTTTGAAGAGAAGCCTGCGTGGAGCACTTGGGAAATTCACTTAGTGCTGTAAGTGGATCTAGTTCCCATGTTCCATACTTTTGTTACTTAGCTTATCAAAATGTGGAATTTCCAGCATGAATATGGATGTGATTGTGAAAATGGATGTGATTGAAAATATGAAAATTTGTTTGTATGTGCTGTTTTTCCAGTACTATGACTCACATTTGTGTAATTGCATCGAAATTGTCTCTGTTGATCATGAAATTTCGTGAAAAAGTACCTCTTTGAATCTATTTTAAGATGGAAAAAACCTCTTACTAATGCCTATTTTGGTTTGAATGTTATTAGGCATTTTCTGAAATATGTCATAATTATGAAATGATTTTCCAAGAACTCTATGTGTTTTTGTGTGGAATTGTTCAATAACCAAAATGTATCAGAATGAGATCAAACCATTTCTAAATGAAAGATAAATGAGTCTATTCTAAAAATAGTTTCAGAATCATGATAAAATTTCTTGTAGATCGGAAGCTATGCCCATTTTTATATGAGAATATCACACAAAAAAATTCTGCTGTGAGGATAGGAATTTTCCAGAACTGTGACTTCGTTTTGTGTGATCAATTGAGTATAAAAAACACCTATGTTGGTCACGAACATTTGTGGGAAAGTACTCATTTGAGTCTAATTTAAGATGGAAAAGACACCATGCCAATATCCCTTTTGGTTTGAAAGTTATGACCCATTTTCAAAAGTATGCCAGAACTGTGAAATGAATTTCTAAAACTGTTATATATTTTTGTGTGGAACTGTTCGCCATCCAAAATATGTCAGAATGGAGTCAAACCACTTTTAAATGAAATATAAATGAGTCTATTTCAAAAGCGGTTTGGAAGTATGATGAAATTATTTGTGGTTTGAAATTATGTCTGATTTTCTCTCCAGATATTACCTTGTATTTGCTGCTGTGAAAAGCCAGAAGTTTCACTCAAAATCACCAATAGTTCGGCAACTTTAGGCCAATATTTAATCATGAAAGTTGTGTTTTAATGAGTCTATATTGTTATAAATATGGTCCCAGGTCCATATAATTTTTGAATCTCATGATACGCCTTTAAAGGTGGACATTGTTCACTGTGGAAAAACTAGAAAAATGGTATGATCATGTCTTTTGAACTAATGAGCCTGTTGGTCGGTTTATATGTATGACACGACATGATGATGTCTCTCAAACTAATAAGCATGATAATATGATTATGTATATGACACGCCAATATTTTATGTGAGCATGGAAATGTGTGGTTAGATGCCTCGATCTCACCCTTGGGTTAGGGTGATCTGATGACTTGGTTTCGAGTTCGATATTAACCCGGGACATGAGACCGCTCTCTTGTGAATCATGTCGAGAGGACACGGGCATGATTACTAGTTGGTGACAAAGGAATTAAGGTATGAGGTGGTACTTACCTTACCTTGATTCATGACGCACTTGGGCTAACTTGCGTGGGTGCCCTCTTAGATCACGTTGGAATGCCCCTCGGACTTATGACCGGTTCAAAATCACCTCCTTTGGCCTATTTCTTCTTCTCTTGCATTCACACACACACATTAGATTATAAGCCAAGTGGGTCTGAAGACCCCACCTTGTCATAGGGTGAGCACACACGGGCGTGTGTACTCAAAGAAGAAAAAAGGGACATGACATGATCTGGTTCGTATCAATTCGACAGCCTTCCGGTGTCTCTTTGACAAAGGACCCTTAGTATACATTTTATAATAATAAAACAATAGTTGAGTGGGATGTAAGGAAGCAGATGAGTGAAGGTGAAATGGAGGGAAGAAGTTTAATCAGATAGCTAGACTGGCACAATGGCAAGACCGACACGGGGGTTAGTCAGGTACGACAGATAGACGGGCTAGGTAATCATACCGGCACGACGGCTAGGCTGCTTGTCAACAAGACTTACCGCGGTGGTTGGTTTGGCACCATGGCTGATCAGACACGGCAGTTAGACAGGCTCAGTAATTAGATCGGCACGACGGCTAGGCTGCTCGGTGTCAAGACTAACATGGCTACATAAGGCTTAGCCTACCCTCTGATCAAACAAAGAAAGAAGGGGGAAAAAAGGAGAAATCATGCTTAGTGACATGCACTACCGTGCAAAACAGGGAAGAAGGAAAGAGAAAGATAATGCCCGGCGGTATGTACTATCGCACAGGATAGATAGAAGGAAGAAAGAAAGGTCCCGCTCGGTAGTGTTCAATGTCGTACGAAACAGAAGGAAGAAGGAAAGAAGAGAGTCTCGCTCGGCAGCACTTACTGCCGTGTGAGATAGAAAGGTGAGAAAGTGAGGGTCATGCTAGGCAGCACCCACTGCCGTGCGAGTCAGAAAGGTGAGAGAAGAAAGAGAGGGTTGCACTCGGCAGCACTCACTGCTGTACGAGTCAAAAAGGAGAGAGAGGGTTACGCTCGGCGGTACCCATTGCCGTGCGAGATAGAAAGGGGGGAGAGGATGGTGCTCGATAGCACTCACTGTTGTGCGAGACAAAAAGACAAGAGAAGAAAGAGAAAAAAAGTCGTGCTCGATAGTGTTCATTGCCATGCACGATAGAAAAAGGAAAGAGACGAGAGAGAAAAGGAAAGGAGAGGAGAGTGAAAAGAAAGAGGAGAAGAGAGAAAGGGAAGAAGAAGAAAGAGAAGAAGGAAAGCAAGGGAGAGAAAGGAAAGATAATGAAAGAGAAAACAGAAAGAAAAGATAAGAAGGAAAGTGGAAGAAAGAGAAGAAGGAAAGAAAGAGAAAGAAGAGAGAGAAGAGAGATCGAGAAAGAAGAGAGAGAAGAAAGATTGCACTCTGCAGCGAGTACTACCATGTGATATAGAGGAGGGAAAGAAGGAAGAGAGAGAAAGAAGAGAGATCGCGCTCGGTAGCGAGCACTGCCATGCGATACAGAGGAGGGAAAGAAAGAAGAGACAGAAAGAAGAGAGATAGAAGAGATAAAGAAAGAAAGGAAATCATGCTCGACAGTGACCATTGCCGTGTGAGACAGAGGAGAGAAAGAAGCATGAGAGAGAAAAAAGGAGATCGCGCTCGGTAGTGACCACTGCCATGTGAGGTGAAAGAGAGAAAGAAGGAAGAGAGAGAAAGAAAAGAGAGAAAGAAGAAAGAGACATAAGGGAAAGAAAGGAGATCACGCTCAACAATGAGCACTGTTGTGCGAGGCAGAAGAGAGAAAGAAGGAAGAGAGAGAGAGAAGAGAGAAAGAAGAGAGAAAAAGAACAGAAAGAAAGGAAATTACGCTCGATAGTGAGCATTGTTGTGCGAGGCAAAAGGGAGAAAGAAGGAAGAGAGAAATAAGAGAGAGATAGAAGAGAGAGAAAGGAGATTGCGCTCGACAGTGAGCACTACCGTGCAAGGTAGAAGAGAGAAACAAGGAAGAGAGAGACGGAAGGGAAAGCAAGGAGATCATGCTCGACATGAGCACTACCGTGCGAGACAAAAGATAGAAAGAAGGAAGAGAGAGAAAGAAGAGGGAGACAGAAGAGAGAAAAAGAAGATTGCGCTCGATAGTGAGCATTGCCGTGCGAGACTAAGGAGAGAAAGAAGCAAGAGAGAGAAAGAAGAGAAAGATCGAAGAGAGAGAAAGAAGAGAGACAGAGAGAGAAGAGAGGAAAAAAGAGAAAGAGAGAAGAGAGAGAAATAAGAAAGAGAGAAAGAGAGAGGAGAGAGAAAGAGAGAGGAGAGAGAAAGAAGAGAGAAGAAGAGAGGAGAGAGAAAGAAGAGAGAGAAAAAGAGAGGAAAGAGAAAGAATAGAGAGAAAGTTATCTAGGGGTACCCATCTAACTTTTCTCTCTCCTATCTCTCTCTCCAAGCGGTGACCTCACACTCAAGCAAAATTTTTATTCATCCAAAAGAGGGGTCCTTTACATTGATAATACGTTCTTTATATAGATGTGAGGGCCAAACATGGGTGGATGACTAAAAATTAACCTAATTAATGGAAATTAGGCATTAAAAGAATTAAAGAAAATCTAAGAAAATATGGCAAAATGATGATTTTGCCCATGCATCAACAATTTGAGTAATTCCAAATCAGTCCCTATCATGGCTGTTCAATCATGCAAACTTTCTATGGCCGATTCAGGGTTTTTCCAGTCACCACCCAAACGAAAGATTATTGTTTTCTTGATAGGCTGGAGAAGACAATCATTTTGGTACCAATTTCGGGCTGTGGATCTGAGTTTCGAGTCATGATCATGATGTGGAAAAACATGAAAAAGCGTGCAATCTTATTTTTAAGATTTAGCTCATTTCTCAGTGTTTTTCACTGAGTTCTTGATTGCAACGTGACGAGCTAGTTGCTATGATTGTTCTGCAAATAGAACGGCTTGATTTGATGCCCCGATGATCATTTTCTAAATTAGGAAACTTTGGTCGGAGTTTGGATTCCAATGGCCATAATCGCAGCAACTTCAAACTCACCGTGTGTCTAATCCGACCATCCATCACGTGCGAGGTTCGGCTCAGATGGAGCCTCTGACTTTGTGCTCGTAATGGATCTGGTTTGAGGTCGATCCGACGTGCGAATGCTGTGATATGGGAGTTTGATCAGCAAGACATGTAGCTGGAATTTTTCTGTAACTTTTGGATTTTTCTGGAGAACTTCTCTCTTCTATTTCTCCTAACTCGGGCTATGTCACTGTGTGTGGCACATATCAAATCGACCGCGTCGACGAGATGAACGTGCTCCAAAATTCGAGCTTGATCTGACCCGGGATGAAGAAGATATGGCCTTGTGAAGTTTGCCCCCAAATTGATGATGCACACTTTCCATTAATGGAAACTGTTTGTTCGAGGGCACACCGTAATAGTGTACGACCTACGTATTTTTGGTAAGTTAGCCATAACTTGCTTTAGAAGAGTCTAAACACACTGAAAATTGGTACTCAGGCGTTTTCGACCGATCTGAATCCAATGGTGATGGTCTAGAGACCATTTGACGCTCTGATATATGTGTTGTAGTTCAAAGCCCAATTTCAGCATGAAAGAGATAAGATTTTCATAAATTGTTTTGACATCTGCATTGCCTAAAACTCGTCGGATTGCAACGAAACTTAGCAGGTATTTTTAAAAGACCCTTAGCCACATTCTCACAAGTTCTTGGGCCATTCTGATACTGACAAAAATTCTACTTCAGATCAGTGCTTATTATCCTACCTCTTCCGTAGTCCACATGCATTTTGGCCCCTGTGGACCTAGGTCGCCAATATCTCTCTCCTTATTCGTATCGAGGATACAAGTGATTGGAAAATGACCTCAAACAACTTGCCCCTCCTAATGTTGTGCTTCAAAAGAAGCGAGAAGTACAACATTCAAAACAAAATTGTTCCTCTGACTTCAGTTTTCTTCCTGGTCATAGATATCCGTGCAAAGTTGTTTCCCATAGGGGTACCTCTATAGGCCCCATCTTGCCGAACCCAGTCGAGGGTTTTTAGTGGCGTACCTCGAATGTCTGATGGGCGAAGGAGGGATTTTGGCGAGGCAGCATCGGTTGGCTTCACCCTGGTTACTGTAGGCAGGTTTTGACTTGATTTGATAGTTGCTTACCTGTGTGGGATCTAATGGGATGATTTTAATGTCTACACCCCATTGGATGTATGGCTGAATGATTTGCTTTTGGGTCCTGATAACAGGATATTATGCTATTGAGGAATTTTTTTCTTGAAATACTGGCTGAAGCGGCTTATGGTGGCGAATGTTGTATCAACCTGCTTATTTGTTCAAGCGCCCTTTCGGGTTTTCACTTGGACCAGGGAAGCGGTGCCGTAGAGATGGTTTTCACCAACCTCCTTTTTATTTAGGCATTTTTCCCCATGATCTGATGGCCATGTATGCCTTTCTTTCTTTTTTTACTCACGGTGCCCTTTCAGGTTTTTACCATGCACTCTCTTACTCATGGTTTCGTTACCATGCCCGTCCGTCATTTTTACTCATAGTGTTATGCTTTCGGGTTTACACTATGCCATTTTTTTTTATTTATTTATTTATAGGGGCGTGTTTAAGGTCATGCCTCCGGGACCTAGGTAAAGCAGTTTATCGTCATACGTACATGCACTATAGTTTAAGGTCATACAGTTGGATCATGATGGTGATGAATGACAGTCTGTGGAGGCCGTGGGATGAGTATGGTGGTGGTTTGACTCACTTGGGGGAGATGGCACGAGACTGTCTGTGAATGATGGATTGTGTTTATATGGAAGGTGGTTAAGGGGTGACCCACTAACTGTCGGTGAGTATGGATGATGGAATGGCTCACCGTGGTTTCATGAGCGTGGGTTCGACTCGCTGAGGAATGTGGCGAGTTCATAAAGGGCAATGGAGATGGGATCGTTGGGGAGGAAATGGAGATGGTGTGGATATGTATGGAGGCTTGTTTAAGGTCATGCCACCGGGACCTGGGCAAAACAGTTTAATGTCTTGCTGCTAGGATGTGTGCTACAGTTGAGGGTCGTGCAACTGGACTATTGCGCGAAGCAGTTTAACGTCATGCGACTAAGATGTGCACTATAGTTTAGGGTCATACAGTTGGACCGTTGTACGAAGCAGTTTAACGTCATGCGGCCACGACATGTGCTATAGTTTAAGGTCATACAACTGGACCGTTGCACGAAGCAGTTTAACGTCATGCAGCTAGGACGTACATTATAGTTTAAGGTCATACAGCTAGACCATGGTGCAAAGCAGTTTAAAGTCATGCGGTCAGAACGTGCACTATAGTTTAGGGTCATACAACTGGACCGTCATGGGAGTCGCCATGTATGCGGGTCGCTAAATGTGGAGGACGTGCACTATATTACTTACTGAAACATATTTAACATTTGAATAATTACATTAGATTATTGGATTTCAATAAAACATGGTCTTAGTGATCATTAGATTTATCCTTTCAATTGAATAATTACATTAAATTATCATGGATTCCATATTAAATATTATCTTAATAAAATTATTTAAATATAATATTTGCAACAACTTGAATATAATTTATTTAAGAAACAATGACAGAAAGAAAGAAATGGCATCATATTTGTGATAAAATAAGATTAGAGGGAAACCAAAAAAATAATAATACTATTTTAAATAGAGGAATCAAGAAAGACAATGAAAATAAAAAATAGTGAGAGAAAGCTAAAGGACATGGGATCAAAATGCATAATTAGAAAATGAAACTTACTCAAGTATCTCAAAGAAAAAAGAATTAAATATGATATATACTTAATCAGATATTTTTTTGCTAGAATTATGATATTAAAAAATTAATGGAATTTTCAAATAGCCATGAAAAAAATGAAATATAAAAATTATAACTAAAATATATATAAAGGAAAAAATTCAGATGAAAAAAATTGATACATCATTTAAAATAATAATCAAATAGAAAAAAAAATCATTTTTCTTTAGCACTCATGATTAATGGGCCTTTGTTTATATATATAATCACTTAATTACTTATTTGAGTGTAACACATCCAAAACATTTAATTATATTTTTAATTGTTTTGTTTTGTTATTATTATAACATCCATTACAATATTATAATTATATTGATGACATTGTATAAGGTTGAACATAAATGGTACAATTTAAGTAGATCTTTTTTTTTTGCTAGAAGTAAGTAATTTTCATTAAAAAATAAATTATAAAAGATATAGAGGGTGGTTTACATTGCAATTAAGTAGTGGAGAACAAAATTCCCGATATTACCACCTACGGCATGGCCAGTAGCGATGAGGACTGAAGTCATGACAAAAATTCCGAACTCACTCCCATGAACAATCTACAACGCAAATTTATAGCCCTGATTCTTCATCACATAATCCATTACTTAAATCTGTATCTCTGTCTTTCAGTTGCATCCCATGAGATATGATATCCAACAGAATTTGGGTATGTATCCCACTTTTGATATGAAGTCATATGGCAACCAATGTATGCCATTTTGTCTGCTGTGGTGTTTGCTTCCCTATACACATGTGAGATTTTCCATGAGATTTTGTTTAGGGAAGCAATTACATTTTTCCATCTGGTTTGAATATACCCAGGTACCAAACTGGATCTTATGGCCAAATAACACCAAAAGAGTAACATTCAATTCATACATTTGTGAAACATTTTCTAATGACATATTCGGCGCTATAAATAACTGCATTAAGCTCTGCACTATAATTTGTTCCCATAGGTATAGGTCCTGAAAAAGAACCAAGCAAGACTCCTGAAGAATCTCTTAATATACTTCCAAAGGTCGACCTTCCTGGATTCCCCTTAGAGCATGCATCTATATTGAGTTTTGACGCATCCAAACATAGGCGGAAGCCATACTACATCCAGGATGAATGAATCATTACCTGGATTTTGGGTTATACAGAGCCTTATTGTGAGTAATAAATCACTCATAGACTTTGCTTCGAAGTCTCTCAAATTAGAATTTATTGAAGAGATGTGTTCCATAATCCATTTCTTTGACCATTGAATTTGAGACATTGGCCTTCATCAAATCGACATTTGTTTCTGGACATCCATATTGCAGTGATGATATGAGACCATCTAATAATCCATAGATCCTTTGTTCTGCCATGGCATCCTGGTCTTTTCCATTTCTTGCTAAAAGCTTCAAAAGATATGTCACATCCAAACAAATTGAAAAACCAGCTCCACATGTTATTAGCAAAAAAACAAGTAACAAATAAATTGTCCCTAGTTTCCATGCTATTTCCACATAGTGGGAAGCATGAAACTAAAGGAATGCCAATAGACTTGATTTTCTCATCAATAATAATGGCATTGTTTGCAACTTTTCAACTCATCAAGGAAACTCTGCGATGGATGCTCTTCTACCAGACCAATATGAATTACATCATTTTTCCCTGATGAACTCCCAAGCAGAAATACTACAGAATTCACCAGAGATAGTATGTTTCCAAATTCTTTGATCCGGTATAGGGGCATAGGGTAAATCAATTCCAAATGCAGCTCTTAAAAATTCATTTAAAAGTGTAAAATTAACCATAGGAGAGCACCATGTTTGAGGGTTACCTGAGATGAAGTGTGAAACCCTTGTTTTTGAGTTCTGGAATGCTGACAATGGATGACTTGATTGAGAGGTAAGTGATGTATTTTTGACCCACACATCCTTCCAAAAATCAATATATGAGCCATTTCCAGTCATCCATCCACACCCCGAAATTAATTTTGGCCATACTTTTAATAAACCAGGCCTCACTGAAGAAACCTATGGCATCGATCTCACAGAAGTATCCTCCTTGAAATACTTGGCAAAAATGAACTTTGACCGAGTTGTATTCTTGTTTAAAACATTCCAGGCCAACTTCATCAAATTAGAGAAATTAACATCTCTTAGCCTTCTTAATCCCAAGCCACTTTCATTAATAGGTTTACAGACTTTGTCCCAAGAGACTGTTATTCGTTTTGATAACTCGTGATTCCCAGTTCAAATAAAGTTCCTCATCTGTGTTTCCATCTCTTTTATCAAATTTGCTGGCTATTGATAGATTACAAAGGAATGAATAGGCATACTCGCAATAACAGAGCACGTCAGTTGAATCCTTCCCTCGAAACTTAAAATCTTGCCTTTCCAACCCGATAAATTATTACAAATCCTTTCTAGTAGAGGTCTTAATAAAATTGCTTTTGGGGCTCCTAAAAAAATCGGCACACCTAAGTATTTGAAAGGTAAGTATCCAATAGAAACTCCCAACAATCTTTTGATAGCATATATTCTGGATTAAGGAATTGATCCACAAATAACTCTGATTTGGAAAATTTTATTTTTAGACCCAAAGCCTCTTGTAAATTTAAAAGAAAATCCTTCAATCTTTTCAGGTGACGATAGTCTGCTTTCACAAAAATAAATACATCATCTATAAACATATGGTGCGATGGTACAACCACACCCCTAGGTCCCTTCAAAGTGCATATCATTTTCTTTTGAACCATATTAGCAATGCCTCTAGTTAAAACCTCTTCTACTAAAATAAACAGAAGAGGTGCTAGAGGATCATCTTGCCTAAGTCCTCTCTCTACCTGTAACCAAAACTGAAATATTAGCAATGCCTCTAGTTAAAACCTCTTCTATTAAAATAAACAGAAGAGGTGCTAGAGGATCATCTTGCCTAAGTCCTCTCTCTACCATTAACCAAAATTGAAATATTGGCTGAATGCAGAATTTTCTTTACCCAAGACATAAATTTAACTATAAACCCAAATCTCCTCAATACTTCAAGAAGGAAAGGCCATTCAAGTGAATCATATGCTTTTTGAAAATCAATCTTCAGCCCACAATGTCCTCCATAACTCTTTTTTGGAAAGGAATTTAGCAGTTCTGAAGCCATGCAGTTATTTGAAGATATTTGTCTACCTTTGAGGAAAGTACCTTGTTTTTCCGATATAAGCTTTGGAGCAATTACTCTTAGCATGTCGGCTAGAATTTTGGGAATAATCTTAAAAATAAAATTCCCCATACAGATTGGCCGAAACTTTGACAAGGTATCTGCACCTTGTTCCTTGGGAACCAACGTAATGAAATTATTGTTGTAGCCATTAGGAATACATCCATCAATGAAAAAACTTCGTACATCCCGACAAACATCATACTTCACAATGTCCCAACAATGTTTGCAGAAAAATCCACCCAACCCATATGTACCGGGTGAACTAAAGGCATCCATTCGAAAAACAATATCTTTTATTTCTAAGGGTGAGGGAACAACTTCGAGGAAGTTATTATCCGCCAAGTTCACCATATTTGGTATGAGGTTGAAGAGATCATTATTCGTGGAGCAACCTTTTGCTTTTAAATTTTTTTTATAGAATTCTGCACAATAGGATCCAATTGAGTTAAGATCTCCCAATTCTTGGTTTGATTCAGTTTTCAGAAAACGAATAAAATTTCTCAATTTTCGAATTTTTGCCATTGAGTGGAAATATTTTGCATTTCTATCACACAATTGTAATCATCTAACTCTAGACTTGGAAGCCCAGAATTTTTCCTGAATTGCAAGAGCATTGTGAACCTTTGTTTTCACCATAAGTTCGTCCTCATCAATCATAAAATTGGTTCCAACCATTTCTTGTAATTCTTGGATGTCACCCAATTCAATATTTGCCATCGCAGCATTCCTGTCCACATTTCCAAAGATATTCTTGTTCCACACTTCCAATTTTTTCTTAAGCATTTGAAGTTTTTTTTTGCAATCCTAAACATATGAGATCCTGTGATTTGTTCTTGCCATACATCTTTCACAACTTCCAAGAAATCAGGATGCCCAGTCCAAACATGTTGAAACCGAAACGAGATATTTTTTGCTTTTGGCATAATGCAAGATTTTAAAATAATTGGTGAATGATTTGACGAGATTCTTTGTAATACTTTTCAAGAAACATTTTCATGAAGATCCAGGAAGTTTTGAGTTACAAACATCTGTCCAATAAAGCTTAAATGTTTTTGTACCCTGCCTATTATTTGTTCATGAATAACGTATACCTTCACGAGTGGGCTGAATAAGATCCAAAGAGTTTATAAAATTTGCAAACTCCTCACAAGAAGTTCTATTAGGTGGATTTCCCCGAACTTCTCAGAAGAGAGAAGGATAGCATTAAAATCTCCCATAATCACCCAAGGAATATCATAACTGTAAGATAAATGCTTTAGACCTTCCCACAAGATCATACACTTAAGCAGACTAGTTTGAGCATGAATTATAGAGAAGAGCATCGATTCATCATGACCATAAAAAATCACTGAAATGCTTTGTTCAGAACAGGAAATAACATTGGTGCTTTTGATTATTCCTAGAATTATGAACAAAATTTAAATCAAAACCCAAGGAAGATAAAAGACGTATTAGAGCCTTTGAAGGAATAATCATGGGTTCTGCAATGACTAAAATTTCTATATTTTCTGATCTCAGCAAATTCTTGAGTGTAGCAATTGCCCTTGTGTTCGCAAACTCCCTTGCATTCCAGAAAAAGGTCTTCATTGGGATAACTTTGCATTCTTTAGCTACACCTTTGCAGCAACACAGTCGGATCTCCTACAGGGTGATATATCCACCTGCTCAGACTTCTTTTTTCTTCTTCTTTTTTTCTTCACCTTGACAACTTCCTGTAAGACCTGATATTCAAGGTCCTCTTCCTCTTGAAAACCAATAAAAATCTTGAAAATGAATGGTCCATATAATGCATTGCAAGATACTATTTTTGGGATTTGAACTTTTTTTTCCCTATACCCATGCATCTCAGTGTCAAGATGATCAATTACAAAGTTTTCCAATGTTACAATAGCCTTTTTTGATGGATTTTTAGATGCGCCATAATTCTAAAATTTAAGGTGTATAAAAATTTTTCTATTAAAAGATTTAAAATTAATTATTAGCAACTTTTTCTCTTCTATTTACTGCATTTAAAAGCATTTTGGTTAATTATTTTTCTATTTGGGACTATTTTATTTTCTAAAATAATTAAAATTATAATAAATTATATTAGTAGATATATTATGTTATAAGTAAAATTATTCCAAAAAGTTAAAAAATAAAATATAGAAACATGACACATGATACATGTAACGAATACTAAAATAATTAGATATCTATGGCAAGTTAAACTAACAATAATAATGGTAGCATTTATTTTCAAAAATTACAAAAAAAAAGAAAGCACAAAAAATAGAAATACAAACATAATAAAGAAAATGGAGAAGTTTTCTTTTTCTTTTTGCATTTTCTAATTTTAATGATTTTATTTACTAATAAAACTTGCATTTTGAGTTAATTAATTTTCTAAAAATATGATTTGATGTTAAAAATTGTATCAATTCGAGATTTACTCAAAGCAACTTACATAATCTGAAATTGAAAGAACAGACAGTGAAGCCCCACCTTTAGCGAGCAAGTCCACTAAAGGGTTCGCCTCCTTATAGATATTATAATTGAGATCGTCAAAGACTCCACCAAGTCCATAATCTGCAGCCAACATGATTTAAGTTCCCAATGAACTCTTTGCACCTTATTATGCTAATTAATTACATTCAATGAATCTCCTTCAATAACACAGCTGATTCCATTATTTCGGTTAACAAACATCTTAAGCCCCTGTAGGAAAGCTAATATTTCCCCACGGTTAGTAGTGGCTATTCCAATGGATTTGGCATAGGTGAAAATAATTTCACCCTAACAATTACATTCTACACCACCAATTCCAACCACTCCCTCCCATCAAAGCTCATTTTGAATTGACTATAACATGGTGCAATCCAAATACTTTGTGGCCTGGTCTTAATAGTCCCCAGAGAGAAAAAGGTTGTGCAAATTAATCATAACATCGGGTTGTGAAATGCCCCAACCTTCTTTAGTTGGTGACAACCAACACCATAGTGACTGTTTTATTTTGCTGATTATTCTATCCAAAGAAAGACACTCCCCTTCAAAGGTCCTTATATTCCTCTCCTTTCAGAATTCACACAATACCACTCCTCTAGATATCTTCCACACGATGGTGCCCATCTTTGGTAGATGTTGGAACGTCAGCTGTGAAACTACACCCAATACTGATTGTGGTAAGGCGACATTAACCCCCCATCAAACCAAAAAGCCATATCCTAATAGCAAAGGAGCAATGAATGAAAATATGAGTCCCCAATTCCCCATCATCCTTACATATGAGACAAATGTTAGGTTAGATCTTTCCTATTTTAATTACATTATCAATTGTAAAAATTTTATTCTAGGCAGCCAATCAAATGAAAACTTGTACTTTGTGATGGGATAGGCCATTTTCAAATAATAGAGAGCTATGGCAGTGACCATCTCCATCTACCGTGAAAAAATAGCTTACAACAGGACTTTACCGAAAAAAGCAACATCGCTTTCTCATATAACTTCGTCAGTTGAATTTTGGGAGATGTAGACCTTATTTAACATTAATATCATGTTACATATCAATACAATAGACATCACTATGTCACATTTCTAGTTTTTCTAGAATGAATACAGTCCACCTTTATGGGCATATTATTAAATTTTAAGATCATTTAGACCTACAACCAATTTTTTGATAATCTAGACTCATAATAAGACAACTTTCATATAGGAAGTACCAGCTATTGGTCTAAAGTTTGTCAACCTATTTGATTTTCTCGGATGAAAATCAAATGTAATGCCCTACTAGAAAATCCAATGTAATGTCCTACTAGAAAAATGACCATAACTTTCAAACCATAAGGAATTTTATTATGAGTTCAAAACAAATTTTGAACTAGATTCATTTATCTAACATTTCAAAGTGGTTTCCCATCATTCTAGTAATTTTGGTCAGTCAAAATCTTCATACAAAAATATGTTAAATCCCTGGATTTTCATTTCACATATTTGACATTTATCATACTTTCAAATTACGGGAGATATTAACAAGGGATCTTTTTCATGTAGAAATACATTCAACATTCTACTGACTCACCAAAATTCATGGTCTAAGGCAAGGTTTAAGGTACCCTAACAATATCTCAAACAGGAACCACAATTCTGGAAATCAGAAGACCCTTTAACATAATTTTTAGTAAGCATACCCCCACACTCACACATATACATACTTAAACTTCACATTAGCAATAGGTAAAGAAACATGCATTAATATAAGCTTGAAACCATGTAAACTAAATCTACTTAGCTACTCCAATCGAAATCTCCAAGATGAAATGTTCTACAAACTCCACTTTGGTTGTTAAGCTTCACGTGGATTGGGCTCAAACTTCAGACGGTTAAGGCTTGGGGGGGTTGATAGGCTTGGAGGGGTTTAATTGCTAAGGGAGAAGAAGAAGAAGAAAGGGGAAAGAGGGGCAAGTAAGGGAGTGAAGAGGTGAGGAGAGAAAGAGAGAAACCAAATTTATGAGTGGATGGAGGTATATATAAGTATGGGGGATGAAAGTATGCATGTGCCACATGACACTTAAGTGATCATGCATGAGGAGAGAGAAGGCTTCAAGTGATCATGCTTGAGGAGAGAGAAGGAATGCATTAGGAACACAATGATGGGGGTAGAAGCTTGCATGTGCCACATGACACTCAAGTGATCATGCAAGAGGAGAGAGAAGGCATGCATGAGCATACATGGGGAGCACAATGATGAGGGTGGAAGCATGCATGTGCCACATGGCACTCAAGTGATCATGCATGAGGAAGAGAAGGAGAGATAACATGTGACAAGAGAGAGAGTGCATGTGTGTAATCATTGTATGGGGGACATGCATGATGTATTGGAATTGATGAGTTTTCATAGGGATTCGTGCACATAAGAGTGTGCATGCATGGGGATGTATGCATGGCGCACTGGGATGTGCGTTGAAAAAACAATTTGGGGTATAAATTATGGCTTTCTGATGGTTTCTCAGATTTGAGAGATTTTTGTGCCGTCAAAAAGCTCGCGATCCCTACAATAACACGGTACTTCTCAAAACACCAGATAGAGGTTATACAGCAAATCGAAAAGAAAACTGAGATGAGCATTAATAGGAAATGATTCAAGATGTGAATATGATCAACGACCAAAAAAGTCGTGGACCTTACAGAGCACCACTGGGACAACAAAGCTTCATCAAGTCTTCTATATGGAAAAGTCATATTTTATGACATTGATTGCCCCTCATCTCTGCAATTTCAGCCACCATAGCGTTAGGCTGATTCATTTTATCAAATAGTTTCAGAAATTCCACATTCAACGACCTATTCCCTACCATTTATGATGCCTAAAGGAGATTTGGTCTCCACACCCCACATTCCATCTCACATAGCCCACAATCATAGATTTACAATTAAAAATAGATCTCCATAGGATCGATGTGTTGCCTCCTCGACCTCCCCCGAGCCATAACCCTTGTCTGTCGATCCCATATTTTGATAAAAGAACTTGATACCACAGCTGATCCTTCAAATATAAATTGTGCCACCACCATTTGCACATAAGAGCCTCGTTTACTAATTTAACTTTCTTTATACTCAGTCCACCTTTAGTATTCGGGGTACATACTCTATCCCATCTTAGAAAAAGATATTTTCCTTCCTCACCAAAGGACCCCTACAAAAAATTTCGAATCATCTGGTCAATCTTCTTTGCTACTAAAGCCGACGTTTGAATGATGGACATCTGATAGATTGTTGGGTTTGCTAAGCATGATTTCAACAAAGTAACCCTGTCTCCCAAAGATAAAAACTTTGGTCTCCACAAATCCAACTTAATTTGAACTCTCTCCAAAATTTTGTCCCAAGCAGATATTGACAGTCTAGTATCTGATATAGGTAACCCCAAATAAGTTATAGGAAAGGAACCAACCTTACAACCCATAGATTCTACCAAAGATTCCACCAACATTCGAGAATAGTTAATACCAATTGGAGAAGTCTTATGAAAATTGACTTTCAAGCCCAAAGCCACCTCACAACAACACAGAAATCTAGCTATACTTTGTACTTATATGACATCTGCCTCACAAAAGATGAGTGTATCATCAACATATTGCAAATGGGAAATACTTGGGCCTTGTATAGCAATCTTAAATCTCATAAAATTTCCCCTACCTTAAATATTATGAATCATCAAACTAAAGCATTCTGCATATATGGTGAACAAAAAAGGGGATAAAGGATCTCTTTGACGTAAGCCCCTTGATGCATTGAAAACACATATAGGGCTGCCCTTTAAAAGCATAGAAAAATGGGCTGAAGACAAACACCCATAAATCCAGCTTCTCTATTTCTCCCCAAATATTCTTCATTACTCCCAACAATATACTCCACTCTACTCTGTCATAGGTTTTCTCCATATCCAATTTAGTAGCTACCCCCGAAAGTTGGCTTACTACTCTAAAATGAAAACATTCATGAGCCAATAAAACACTATCTGTAATTTGCCAATCCTCGATAAAAGCTGATTGAGTGGCAAAGAGAATTGAAGGTAAGCCCAATTTTAATCGGCCGCCAAAACCGTAGCCCCTATTTTATAAAGACTTCTCAGCAAGCTAATGGGTATAATATCTATAAGTTCACAGATGTTTTAGGGATTAGAGCTACACAAGTAGAATTTACGCCTTTGAAGATTTCTCATCTAGCTATAAAGCCCCTAACCCTCTCCATTAGTTCTTCTTGGATCATTTCCCAGAATTTCTGGAAAAACAATTAGGGAAAACCATCTGGTCTAGGAGCCTTATCCCCTGAAAAGATGAAGACAACTCTTTTAAGCTCCTCTACTGAAATATCCACTTCCAATTGACTTTTCAAATCGTTCGACATAACTTTAAAAGGGACTCTAGTCAAAATTGGGGTGAATTTTACCTCAGAGGTAAAAGCCTTCTTGAAGGGGCTGATAATAATCCTCTCCATAGCAAAATTGTTATCAAAATCAATTCCAGTAATCACTAAACTCGAAATGTCATTCTACCTCCGTCTTGCACTAGCTATAGAGTGGAAGAATTTTGTATTATGATCTCCTCCTTTTAGCCACTTGGACCTAGATCTCTGCTTCTAATAGATTTTCTCCACTCTTCTCAAATCATTCAATGGCTACAACTTTGTACTCCTATCCATTAACTTTTGTTCTGTCAACACCCTAAAGTTTTGGATGCCTTGGTCAAAGAGCTCGGTCTCACCCAAAAGCTCATCAATCTTGGTTTTCACATTGTAATTGTTTTCTTTATTCCAATTGATGAGTTTCTGCTTGATGTTGAGCAACTTTTTATGCAACTGAAAATCCAAGGATCCAATTGAAATAATGTTACCCAAGCTCTTTTGATGATATCTATCACTTCTCTCTCCTCCAGCCAACCAATGTCCAAACGAAATGGCTTTGGACACCCTTTCTCAATACAAGTACTCAATAAAATAAGAACATGGTTAGAAGATAACTGAGGGAGTGCCCTTACAGAGGCTAGGGTGAAGTTTTCCACCCAATTACTAGACATGGATAAACTAGTGGTGTTGTTATTTGACCAAGTGAGCTTCGCACCACAAATGGGTAAATATAGAAGAGAATTGCTTGTTATAAAAATGTTAAAAGAGTCTCATATAAGAGTTGATTAGAGTCCCAACTAATCATTCATTAGGCCATCGTATCAAATTGAAGCCGCCCCCAATACATAATGGAAAATGGAAATTACTAGCACATCAATCAAATCATTAACAAAAACTTCTTTGAGAGGAGGCAAACTAGGTCCATACACATTACAAGACCCCAAGAGAAACTCGACATAAGACCATTAAAACCAACGTACAAAAATCTATCCCTTATGATTATCTCAAAACTTTGTAAGACCAGCGGGTCCCACACGATCAACAACCCTCCAATGCACCTACATCATTAGTACCACAAAAACTAATTGCTCATGAGCCCCAAACCTCTCTAGCCCCAAAGATATTAGAACTAGGGAGTTTGGTCTCTTGAAAAATGAGCACTACAAGTTTATATTTTTCTACCATAAATAAAACATCATGTTTATGTCTAGGGTTACCAAGACCCCTTACACTCCAAGATAGCAAATTTATTAAAAAAGGAAGGGGGGGGGGGGGGGGGGTTGGTTGTTTGTGTTAGATGAAGAACCTGGCCTGTCTAGACCCACCCCAAAGCAGGCTTCCTCCAGTAGCCATGCTTCTTCCAATGACGAAGAATCCAAAGAAGATGGGCCGTCTAGAATGATCAGCGTCTGTGGCTCACAACTAGCTTCACACTTCAACGAGTAGCTTACTTTTGGTCCTCCTCGAGCCTCCAGCCTCTAGCCTGGCAAATGAATGACTACCCTTCATAGCTTTCCATTCTTCTTCTTGCTTACTGGTTTAACCGGAGTTTTAATGGCATTCATGGCTTTGCTATGAACAATAGAGGCATCAGATTTAGCCTTTTTTTTCACCTTTCTACGTTCCATTATTTCGTTAAAGATCACTCTAATGGGAACATCGGAATCCGCCTCCATATCTCCCATCATAGAGCAAACTAAAGCCTCCTCCTTGTCACAATCTACTCCCATAACATGAGTCGCTCTTTCAGAATTTTGCAGCAACAAAGTCGGTGTCTCCTCTTGCGGAACAACACTTAGAGGCATCACAATATCAAATTCAATGAGAGCCATGGCTGAGTCTAAATACTCTTCTTCATCCTTTGATTCTTCCTCTTAGGCCTCTTCATCATCACCAGACTATGTAACGGTGGTCGATGGATCTGGGATCTCCTCCTTCTCCAGCTTCACCACCACAATCGCCATAGAGTCAATGCTCAACATATAGAATTGAGATTTGGGACTAGAGGGTTGACCCTTGTTAGCCTCTAGACGATAATGGATACATCTTGCTTCTCCATAGAACAACTAGGAGCAAGCATGACTATCTCTTTGAAAATAACCGATGAGTAGCACCGAGTTTTTCTATCGCACACAACCACCATCCAAGAATAGCCAGGAACTCACAATCTTTTTCTTAACCTCTAAAACTTTTCAATAAGGAAGATATGATGGGGTCAATTTTTGGAAAATCAACGGTTGATAAATAGGACAACCCACCATGTAGGCCTACATATCACCTCCCAAGGCCAAACTGTCATCAAGTCCCTTCTTGGAAGTTGGAGCACAGATGCTGACAGTAGCTGCGAGTCGATTTTCTTCCACCGAGTTAGGTACTCCCACAGGAACATCAAAGTGGTGTGTACCGGCTGAGGCAGATTCAATAGATTTCGATCCAACGGTAAACCCGAATGACCATTGAGGATAGCACTGATCCAATAGTAAACCCGGTTGAGGCAGATCTATTCCTCCTGGCGATAGCACCGATACTTGCGCTGCCACACCCAGCTCACCGGTTTTCGAGAAATATGCTGTAAAATCCTGGATTTTCCAATTGGGATCCAATGTTTCTTAATTTTGAAATTATGAAACTTGAAATCTAGGACGTTCTTCCTATAATAATGCTTATGTTGATTCTGGCGATCCCTACTAGATTTAACAATTCCAACAACTAGCGACAACATGTGACCCAAATTTCTCCTAGACTCCAGAGTTGGAATGCGAGCCATTGATATCGAGCTTCCGATTGTATTCCCTTCAACCGAAATTATAACTTAAAAAAGTCATTCTCTACGTGCAACCTGATTCTACTTGGCATCTTCACACCAGAAGTCTTCCAAATTTTCACTCGCACAAAACTACAGTCCTTACCAAGGAATAAGTCCTAATCTAGGTCACAATACCCACCACAACAATAAAAATTCGTTTGGATGATTATTAGGTTCCATATATGTAGAGGAATGCCTCCAAACCTAATACAGACTGCCTCTTTATTTAAAAAAGATCTATGATAAAAAGGCTTCCATCGGTCCAAGCACATAAGATTTCCTCGAACCCACAAAATCTATAACATAGAGCACAATGTAGTCCCTCATTTGATCATGAAAAGCACTTTATTTCTATCAAATGAGTTCACATAAGGAATGTAAGATAATCCGCAACCTCGTTTGGCCCAATCACTTAGGCCAAAAAATCTCAAGGAGGGGGTGAGGGGGAGGGGGAGGGGGAGGGGGAGGGGGAGGGGAAGAACGAACAATAAAAAATTTGAACTTAGAGACCAAACTGTCCATCGTTGGTTGATCGATAGAAACAAGAGGAAAGATCTCCCCTTCATCCATTCCTTCCAAGCATCCAACCTCAACCTCCGCTCTCCTTCCCTCCATCTCTTCAACACGTACCTAAAACCTCTGATCTCCTTCCTATTGAGACTCCATCTCTTCAGCACGTACCTACAACCTCCGATCTCCTTCCTACTAAGACCTCCCGTGTGGTTAACGTTATTAAGCACCAAATAATGTGCACAAACTTTCTCATTTAAACAAATAAAAATTAACAAATAATTGAATGTGGATCATGGAGATTATTAGCAATCATGAGATCAAAAATAAATTTCCTGACAAAAATATTATTCAATCAAGATCGTAAACCAAATTTGATATAGAGCAAGTGGTTTTGAAATTCAACAAAATAACTGCATACCTATGCAATGGTAAGCAATTCTCTAGTATAAGTTCATTTAAGTCCT
This sequence comes from Amborella trichopoda, assembly GCF_000471905.2. The sequence goes on along the minus strand of NW_006494910.1, from coordinate 736,515 downwards.
TTTCTAAATTATACAGGAAGTAAACAAATCTTTAAAATAAATAAAAAGAAAATACCACCATTTATCTTTAATGATGAATATGTTTGTTGAGTATTACAAATGAGCAAGACCACTTAGCAACAAATAATTTGATTACAAAAATTTCAATACAAAGAAATAAGTTAAAAAAAATACTTCTATGCAAAAAAATGCATAAAATGTATATAGATAAATACTAAAAAACAAATAAAGAGCATTCATGTTGGTTGTTAAACGTAAGAGTAGTTAACATGATTTAGAGCTCTGGTGTACTTTATAAAGATGAATAGGTAATGGAGCCACTTTTTCTCTCAAAGGTTTCCATCACATTCACATTTAATATACAAAAGGTTTTGTATAAGGGTTTGATGTTCAGCATAAAGAAAAAAATATCCATCGAGTTTCTCAATTTTGTGCAATATTCATCATTGCTTGAACCATTTTTTAAAGCTTCATAAAAAACTGTGAAATTTAGATAACAAATCCTGCAACAACAGTCATCTCATCGAGAAACCATTACCTCTAGACTCGAACCGCCTAGGAACTTGAGAAACTAAAAAAACAAAACAAATTGCCAAAAAAATAATTAAGAAGCTCACCATAAAAAGTGGCTGCCTTGCGCAATTTCTAACCCTGTTGCTATGTCAAATATTGTTGCTATGTCAAATATTGAAGTGCTTGATTTGAGGAAGAGATTGTCTCGTTTATCGCACCCTATTACATGTAGAAAAAAATCAAGTGATTGGTTTGAAGGAACTATCAGCAGATACACATAGAGAAAAACTCAATATATTGCTCCAAGCATAACAACAAAACACGGCAACAAAATAAGTTCGATTATAAGCAAAAAAACCTTTAAAAAATACTAGGGGAGGCAATATGCTGACCAATGTTCTTTGAATAAAGTATTTTAAAATTGCAATGTGCAAAGAAAAAAAACTAAGAATGATTCTTTAAAAAATAAGAAAAAACTCACCATTAGGGCCAAAAAAGAACAAAGTAAAGAAAAACCAGAAAAATGGTATTTATCCAATAATTTAAGAGAGAGAGAGAGCGAGAGAGAGAGAGAGGTGTTTTTGTAATGGGAAAGCTTTCTACATAACCCAACCCACATAAATAGTACATGTTACTGGTCGAGCTTGATATCTCGTCTTCTCAGGTCGGAGGGATATAGGTGGCCCGGTTGGAAGAATCCTCTCTCAAACAACCGTGGGGCCCAACGCATGTGTGCACACGTGCTTGTAGTGCAGATAGGAACCAACAAAGAGAGATTTTAATCGACAAAAAAAGAGATCGAGCGGCTACCATGCCGTTTTGGGTTCGGGGAATGCATCCAAGCGATTCGCCATCTTAGATCATTTCGAAAGCCCTCCGGCTGTCCTTGCCGCATGGTTTGAATTCGGATCCACATGCTAAAAATGGCCTTTAGGGTATGTCTTTTGGGATCTCCTCCTATTGGTAGTTATATGGTGGATTGGAGGTCGAGTCTATGGGTTAGAGGAGTAAGAGAGAATATGAAATGGAGGGAGAGAGATGGACCTGCCTTAGGTACGGGTCTGCGATTGGTAGGGTGAGAGAAGATGAGAGAATTGGGAGGGAGAGTTGGACCTGCCTTAGGTGCAGGTTTGAAGAGTTGGATTTGCTCTAGGTGAGGGTCGAGACTTTGGACGGATAGGGAAGGTACAGGGATAGGAACGGGCTGGGAAGCTGTAGGAATAGGAGCGGATAAAAAAGGTGTAGCACTAGGAGCGGGTAGGGAAGGTGCAGGACTTGGAGCGATTAGGGAAGGTGCAGGACTAGGAGAGGGTAGGGAAGGTGCAGGACTAAGAGAGGGTAGGGAAGGTGCAGGACTAGGAGAGGGTAGGGAAGGTGCAGGACTAGAAGCGGGTAGGGAAGGTGCAGGACTAGGAGTGGGCAGGGAAGGTGCTGGACTAGGAGCGAGTAGGGAAGATGCAGGACTAGGAGCGGGTAGGGAAGGTGCAAGACTAAGAGCGGATAGGGAAGGTGCAAGACTAGGAGCGGGTAGGGAAGGTACAATACTAAGAGCGAGTAGGGAAGGTACATAAACAATAGCGGGTAGGGAGATGTGTGGGAGAGAGAGAGAGAGAGAGAGAGAGAGAGAGGT
>NW_006494910.1:683830-733086 GCF_000471905.2 Amborella trichopoda | reverse complement strand
AGAGAGAGAGAGAGAGAGAGAGAGAGAGGGTAATCAAACCCACCCTAGGTGTGAGTCTAGGAGTTTAGGTGTGAGATAGAAAGGGAAAGAGAGAGAAAGAGAGAAAAGGAAGAGAGAGAAAGAGGGGCGAGAAGGAAAAGATAAGAAGAGAGAAAGAGAGAGAGAAGAGAGAGAAAAGAGAGAGGCGAGAGAGTAGACATCGGAGGGGAGGTCTTTGGGTTTGGGTCAAGGTTAAGGTCTAGGTGTGGTGTATGGTAGTCTAGGGTTTATATAGTGTGTGGTGTAGGAAATGGCTTTGGTGGTCTAGAGGTATTTCCTCTCTCTAGGACAATGTTTCTCTCTCCTCTATTCTTGATCTTGAACTCACAAGCAAAGAAAAAAGAATAAGCTAAGCAATTCACTCAAAATGCTTAAGTATTACTAAATGATCAAGAGTTCAAAGGCCCTAATACAAGTGACATGGGTTTCCTTTCATAGAGCTACCACTAAACAAGGGTGGAATGTTCAAAAGTACCCAAAATTGCTAAAAATATTTAATGAATTAAAATAATAATCCTATTTTTGGACCAAATGACCAAAATACTCCTTAGCACTTTTCAACAAATGACAAAACCATCCCTCTATGAGGGGCCTCTTGCCATTGCTAGTCTTCTGGGGTTTCAGACATCAAAGATTGTAATTTAGGTGATCAATCATCGTAGAATCAATACTCGATATTTTGTGAAAATTTTGATACCCTTTGATTGTCTTGAAACAAAATTTTTAGAAAGAACCTAAAATCCAGCCAAGTCCATAAACTTAGCAATTCTTCAACCATTGATGTAGCTTGATTTATGAGGTTCCAAGTCTTCATTTTATCACAAATTAAATAGGACATTGTCACAATCATTTTGCAGTAATTTTCATCGGTTTTTGTCTTCGTTTAAGCATATTCCAAATTTGGGAAGGCGCTAAAAAATTGGATTCGAGCGGATGAAAAGGTATGCCTTTCTTCAACCTCAAAATTTGTGCCATTGGCTTTCAATCACATATAAACTTGTACCAAACTGTAGCTCTTCGAAGCATGGTCACAACGGACATGTATTTACCATGATCCGACACCGGGATCTTGAGCAATGACTTCTTCAAGAATTGAATGTTCCCTTATATAAGATCTGAATTTTCATGTTTCTGAGTCCATCTTCTCTTTAGAAATTCTTTAGTTTCGATCCACGTCATGACACGTGTCTTATGTCAAAACGATCGAGTTGTTGAGATCTAGCTTGTATCTAAATTTGAGCTTAATTGGACTCAAAACGAGCAAGATATGAGCATTTAAAAATCATCCTGAAATAAGAAAACATGGTTTCCATGAATGAAAACTGGTTCATTGAGGTTGCACTGCAAAAGTGTAAAACCCACCCTTTATGGTAAATTAGGCCTATAATGGTCCCAGAGTTGAGCCAAAGTTTGGTCCTTGGGGGTTTTTTGACATTCTGAATCGAATAGCGGTGGTCTAGTACTATTTTGAGACTAGAAAAATATGGCATTTGTTGTAGGGTCCATTTTTAGCATGATGAGAACTGGATTTGAAAACCAAGTTTCGTCTTGATCACATCCAAATTTATCAGAATGTGACAAAAGTTTGCAAGTGTCCTTAGAGTATCCCAAACTACCCTCTCATGCATTTTGAAACTATTCTGATACTTCTTTAGAGGTCATCCACGTTTAGGCTTATTTGTTGCAATGTTCCCGTGGTCTGGCGGTGTTTGGCGGTGTTTGGCGGTGTTTGGCGTACTCTTCTTATTCGTATCGGGGATACAAGTACATAAAAAATGACATATAACAACTTGCTTTGCTGAATGCTACCCTTCGAGAGAAGCAAGAAGTGTAGCATTCGAAACAAAACTTTGCCAAAGTTCATCTTTTGAATTCTTACTAAGAAGTTTTTATTGCCTCTCAACAATCCTTTTATTCTCGATCATCGGAATCAACACGATCCTTGAGGGGGAGACCATGCTAGGCTTCTTCCATGGGGGATGACCAAAGTGGATTCTAGTGACTGGAGGCCTTGCTTAAGGGCTTCCTTCCAAATGCTACTAAACTTCATTTTTTGTGGGAGCGTTTTGACCGAGGGCCTTGTAGAAGGCCTTACCGTTATGTCTCGACAACACTTCCTAATGGGACAGCTAGTGGGTTCCTTTGGGACTTGTTCCCAATCCAACTAGAAACTTTATTATGAGAAGGGCAGGTTTCGTTTTCACCCAGTACCTTCTAATTTTTCCGTCTACTGGTGAGTGCCTTTTTTAAGGGCTTGCTCCCACATAAGAAGGCGTCTTTTATCGCAACAACTGACAACCCTTCGTGGACTTGATCCCAGTGTTGCTATAACTTCTTGAGTTCTTTTTAGTTTTGATGGTAAGGTACCCATGAGGGGTATTGATTCCTAAACTATCAAAGTTTTGCTGCAATTGGTTGAAGTCACCTTTGGTCGAAAGCTGCATCAACCTGTGTATTAGTCCCAATGCCCTTTCAGGTTTTCACCTGAACTAGATAGAAGCGGTGTTGTAAAAACAATTTTCACCAACTTCTTCTTTTATTGAGGCTCTTTTACCCATGACTACGAGGTCACATCCACCTTTTATTTTCATTTTTACTCGTGACGCCCTTTTGGGTTTTCAACATGCCCGATTTTCTATTTTTAGAACATTTTTACTCATGGCTTCATGGCCATGCCTGTCTTCTATTTTTACTCGTGGGTTTTCACCATGCCCAATTTTATTTTTGGCAATCTTACCCAGAGCTTCTTGGCTATGTCTACCTGAAACTCTCACTTTTACTCATGATGATCCTCATCGAATGCTCATCATGCCCGACTTCTTTTCTTTTTAAGAGAAATCCTCTTTCTTGACAATGCATAGGACAGATGAATTATATCTGCATAAGGATCACTAGGTAACAAATGCCATAGGCGAGGCTTTTATTGGGGAAGTAGACATCAATGGGGATGCACTGGGTTTTTGCAAGGTGATAAGTGATTCATACTTGCTAGGGAACATCAGGTGAGCCATGAAGTAATTGATGCATGAGAGCCCACTAGGGATAATGCATGCTGTTGTTTTAATGAGATGGCTAAGGAGATCTTTGATGAAGTAATAACATGCTTTACGCCCTGCTTGAAACACAACCACACCACTGGGGATGGTGGACCACTGAGGATGATGGACCATACTACTCTTAATGGTCTCACGGCTTCTTATGAAGGCTTGGGTGAGTTAGGTAGTTCCCATGTTTAGCATGACCCACTGGTAATGGTGAGGTTTTAGGTAAGGCTTATATGATGTGGTTTTTTGGTGACTCTTGGTGGTTGAGGTTTAGTGGGGGAGATGATCCCAACAACAATGGTACATGAGATAGAATTTTGACATGACTCACTGGGGTGGTGGGCCAGGCTGTTGAAGCCTTATGAGGATGAGGTAAGGCGATTGATTCTCTCATGGTTTATGAGCCATCAGGATTCATAGAATGATGGAAACCATCCCTTAGATAACTAATGAGCTCAGTTGTACTCACGCATGTCTGAAGACCACACAAGGATGCGCCTTCACTGGGGATTGAGCCTATTAAGGATAGGGGTAGCCTTCTAAGATGTTCTTCCCAGGTAAATGAGATTATGACAGGTTGAGTTAGAGAGCTTAGAAATACCCAAGCCTAGGGTTTTGAAGGTTTGGGGATATAGAGGGTAACACTCATGATGATGAATGGTGTTTCATATGTGAAAAAAATGAGTTGGAATGGTCAAGTAGGGGCGACTATTCAAGGGTTTAAATGGTACTTGAGCTAACGTGATCTGACCCAACTGAGGGATGCGGTAGTTCACTCCCTAAAGTGGATGAGATGGGGACTCATTGGGGGTGATGAGCGATCCGACTCTTTGGGGAGAAGTGGTAGGCTCGTGAGTTGTGACTCAACGTGGAGGTGAGGGCTCATTTAATGACAGGTGAGATGGTGGTCAGGCAGGGGCGACCATTCAAGGGTTTAAATGGTGCCTAAGGTGAGGTGAGGACTCCCTGGGGATGATAAGCGACGCGACTTTGTGAGGGAGTGGTAGGCATAAGAGTTGAGATTTTGGTGGGGAGTGAGGTTTTACTCTCACGGTTGGTGGTGCGGCCACATGAGAGTGGTAGTCTCATGGTGGTTGTGGATGGATTGATTAATTCGAGAGTGAGTCATTGAATGAGAGTGCTCAGGTAGGGGTGATCGCCTCATCGGGGGAAAGTTTAAGGTCCTCGCCCTGTTTAGACCAAATAGGGGAGCTTTCCAAGTCCTTACCTTTGCTGGACATGAAGAGGCTTTTAACGTCTTCACTTTCATTGGACATGATCGATGATCTTTTAATGTCATAACCCTTGTTGGACGTGTGCAGGGGGTCTTTAATTGTCATAACCCTGATAGATGAGCTCGATGATCTTTTAACGTCATAACTCTTGTTGAACGTGTGCAGGGGGTCTTTAGTTGTCATAACCCTTGATGGACGAGCTTGAGGATCTTTTAACGTCATAACTCTTGTTGGACGTTGGTAGGGGATCTTTAAGCGTCATAACCCGTAATGGACAAGCTTGAGGATGTTTTAACGGCATAACTCTTGTTGAACATATGCAGAGGGTCTTTAATCGTCATAACCCTTGATGGACGAGCTCAAGGATCTTTTAATGTCATAACTCTTGTTGGACGTGTGCAGGGGGTCTATAATCATCATAACCCCTAATGGATGAGCTTGAGGGTTTTATAACATCATAACTCTAGTTGGACGTATGCAGGCATCTTTAATTGTCATAACCCCTGATGGACGAGCTTGAGGATCTTTTAATGTCATAACTCTTGTTGGATGTGTGCATGGGGTCTATAATCGTCATAACCCCTGATGGACAAGCTCAATGATCTTTTAACATTATAACTCTTGTTGGACGGGTGTAGCTTTAATCGTCATAATCCCTGATGGACGAGCTCGATGATCTTTTAACGCCATAACTCTTGTTGACGTATGTAGGGGGTCTTTAATCGTCATAACTCCTGATGGACAAGCTCGAGGATCCTTTAACGTCATAACTCTTGTTGGACATGTGCAGGGAGTCGTTAATCGTCATAACCCCTGATGGATGAGCTCAAGGATCTTTTAACGTCATAACTCTTGTTGGATGTGTGCAGGGGATCTTTAATCGTCATAACCCTTGATGGATGATCTCGAGGATATTTTAACATCATAACTCTTGTTGGATGTTTTGAAGGAAATTTTAAGGTCCTTACCCACTTTAGACCAAATAGGGGTGCTTTTAAAGTCCCCACCCTTGTTGGACATGAAGATAGGGGCACACATGGCATGAAGTGGGATCATGGGGCACCATAAGGTGTAGGGTCCCAAGGACAACTGTTGGTTTCTTAATAGGGTGAAGAATAGCTTATGGAAAAATGGGTCACGCATGGCATTTGAGGTGCCACATGGTTCGGGACTAGGGTAATGGTCTCGTGATTTGCCCCCATACATGAATGATGGGGGCTCAAGAGAGCCATGAGTGGTGTGACTCAACTGAGGAAATGGAGACTAGAAGAGTCATGAGAGATGAAGTAGTTGTTGGGGAGAAAATGCTCATGGATGAGGTGATGTATGAAATTGATAGGACAAAGTCGCACAATCGAGATTGTGGTATGCCTCTTCTGGGGATATTATTGTTCATCACGAAGAGGTGGCATGGTCCAAAGTCCCCTAGTCAAGACTGTGGTATGCCTTCACTGGGGCTATCACTTTTGTGGTGTTGAGTTTGAGAACTATGGTACACCTCAATTGCGAAGAACACTTTGGAGTGTTGGTGCTCTTCCAATAGGGATATGGAATTATGAAGAGGTGATTGCATGATCTGAAGTGACACAGTCGGAACTGTGGCACGCCTCAATTGGGGAGAACACCTTGGGGTGATGGTGCTCTTCTATTGGGAATATGGCGTAATGGAGAGGCAATTGCATGTTTTGAAAGTCTTGCAGTCAAGACTGGGGTATGTCTCCATTGGGAATGATATTGTTGTTTCTTATGAGAAGATGACGTGATATAAAGTCACATTATCGAGACTGTGGTATGCCTCAATTGGGAATAACACTTTGGGATGTTGGGTTTGAAATGGCGCTTCTCAATGGGGAATATGGCTTTATGAAGAGGCAGTAACATGGTTTAAAATCACATAGTAGGAACTGAAGTATGCCGCAATTGAGGGGAATGCCCAGTAGTGCTAAGTTTGGAATGATAGTGCTCCTCCTCTGGGGTTATGGCTTTATGAGTAGGCGATTGCATGCATTGAGGTCGCACAGCTGGGATTGTGCTATGCCTCCATTGGGAGTAGTACTGGAAATGATAGGTTTTGAAGCAATGGTGCTCCTCCATTGAGGGATTTTATGAAGAGGTAAAAACATGGTTCGAGCCGCACAATTGAGATTATGGTACACCACTTTTGAGGATATGGTGTTGTGTAAAAGGGCGGTTACATGCTTTAAAGGTTTATGGAGAGGCAGTGGCACGATCTGCAATCACACACCTGGAACTGTGGTACGCTTCTTTTAGGGAGAGCATTTTGTGGTATTAAATTTTGAACGACAATGCTCTTCATCTGAGGATGTTGGAGTGATGGTGCTCCTCCAATGGGGGGTACTTATGAAGAGGCGGTGGCATGACTTGCAGTCACACAATCGGAACTGTGGTATGCCTTAATTGGGGATATTGCTCCTTCACACAAAGAGGTGCTGGCATGCTTTAAGGACACAGTCAGGATTGACTTGGGGAGATTGCACTTTGGGATGTTGAGCTTGGAGTGACGGTGCTCTTTTACTAAGGATGTTGGAGCGATGACGTTCCTCTACTGGGGTATTATGAAGAGGCGACAAGTTAGGGGCTATATGGGGCGAGGAATCATGTCACAACCCCATGGGATATGTATGAATGGGAAGCAGTTTATAATCATGTAAACAGACTATATGTCGTGCGGTTAATGTCATGCCACAAGAACGTAAGGGCATGACACTTTTACTCATGATGACTCGTTGAATAGGATCAACACATCCTTATTTTAAGAATGAGTGCCCCCGAAGGGTTTTCACCACACTCCCTTTATTTTGACACTTTTTCTCATAGTGCCCTTGCAGATTTTTCACTATGGTTGTGTTTTGATTCTTTACCCATGACGCCCTTGTGGGTTTTCATCATGTCCGTCTTTTTTTAGGAGGAAATTTTAAGGTCATGCTGTCGTGACCATGGGGATGCGAGTTTATAGTCATGCTGTCATGAATGTCAACTTGGTGTGTTTTAAGGTAATCCACCAAGACCTAGTGAAAGCAAGTTTAGGGTCATGCCTTCGAGACCATAAGATTGGTGTATTTTAAGGTCATCCACCTAGACCTAGTGAAGGTGATTTTAGGGTCATGCCTTCGAGACCATATGTGACGCAGTTTAACATCATGCCACTAAGACATATGCTACAATTTAGGGTTGTATAGCTTGGATCGGTGATGCGATGCACTTTAACGTCGTGCGACAATGATGTGTGCTATAATCTAGGGTCGTATAGCTTGAACTGGTGATCTGTTTAAGGCTGTGGAGTTTGCAGAGGGTGAAGTTATGGCATATGAGCCTGAAAGGGTTGAGCCCGATGTGATCATGATGGGATATCTGAGTGAGAGAGCTGTTGGTTAGGTACCAGAGTAGCCTGAGGTTGCTCCTGCATCTGGGGAGCCTGAGGCCTTGGTTGCAGCTGGGGATGCTCTTGTTATAAACTCTAGTACTGCATTGCCCAGGCCTACTTTCAGTGGGCAGTCGGGCGTCATTTTTGAGATGCTTCGAACAGGCCTTCAGAAGCTGAAGGAGTTGTCCCTTGAAGATCTTGGAACAACGATCCTACAGTTGAGGAGGATCGCCTTAGGGAATGCACTCGAAGTCCTTCCTTACTTTGACATCATTACTAGTGAGCTACAGGAATGAAGACCAAAGGCCTTGCGAGAAGAAGGAACTTCATAGCGGCTGAAGAGCTCGCAGTTACCCCCTTTGGAGTCTTCACTTTTGTGCTTCCACAAATTGGTAAATACCCAATCGCAGCAGATGGATGCTGTAGTCTCACGAAGATCAGCCCTTGCTGAGGAGGCCATCGTTAGTCAACGCAAGGTGACGGCTCTGAGGGCAAAGATATTATAGCTGACACAAAAGCTTGACAAGTTGGAGAAGGAGACTGCGGCTTGGGAAGCGCAGGACAAGGTGCTTGTTGATAACACTTTGGCCTCAAATATTCCTTGGGAGAAGTGACCACCTTGATGGAGCATGAGGTGGGGCTGGTGGCAGAGTTGAAGAGCGAAATTGAGCGGGCAAAGACATCGGCTACGACATATAGGGGAAAGATCAATGAAACAATTAATCAATTTTAATGACGTCTTCTTTCTCTCTTTTTTTTCTTCTTTTCATTTCTTCTCATTGTAAATGCAAGAAACTTGTAATTCCCTCTTTGATGAATGAAATAGCCCTTTTTCTTTTTCTATGCACGACATGTCTTTTATTGTCCTTCCTTTTTTATCTCATTGCTTCTGCCCTTTCATAGTTTGAGATGGAAAAGAATAGCCTACTCCTTGCTTCATCTTATGGCGGCCCGTAGTGGCTTCAATGACCTCGAATGGGGGAGCAGTTGCTTCCTCACCCCTTAGTGTTTGATTGGACAAGGGCTCATAATTCATGGTTCTCATGATTTGATGAACCTGTTTGCTGTAAATACTTCAGTCTAGGGGAGCCTTAGCTTCGATTCGAGGTGCATTACTTTTGAGCTCATCATAAGTCTTAGTCTCAAGGACAAACTCTTTCAAGTGCTTTGAAGCGACATGCATAACCTCCAATTAATTATGGAGCCTACGCATCTCACTCCTTAGCTCTGCTATGGGGTCTTGTTTCTGAGGGCCTGAGGACTGACTCTTGTCCACCTATACCTCTTCGATAACCCCTGAGAAGTGTAAAACCTTCTTCTGGCTGCCGGTGACCCCCTCGTTCATGGAGGATGGAATTTGGAGTACCTTTCTTAGTGGTCGGTGCTCCAATTCAGCTTCTAGAAGAGCAATGGGGACATGCAAGACCTTTTGCTGGTCCGTCGTATAGGTAACCCTTGGTGCTGGAAGGTCTACCTCTAGGGCCTCCTCGACCTCAGGTGTTACTTCTAACTCGTCATTTTGTTCTAGCGATTTAGAGGTAGAGGGGGAAGCTTTGTCTTCAGGAGAGGATGTCGTGACCTCGGAGAGGTGGCAAGGTATACTTGGGTAGATCAGAGTCAAAGGGAGGATCTTGCCTTGTCTTTCCTCTTCTTTGAACATGTCCATGATCATTCGCCCTAGATAGTCAACGTCATCATGGGACGAGGGTCCAATCATCGTCCTTTGACTTTTCTGATGCTGGAAGGTTTGTGAAATAGTACTTGACGTCGGCATAGTGAGTCTCAGCTACAGGGAACAGTCTTTTGTCAACATAGATCGTATGCTGTCTCCCATCTCGGCTATATTTGAAGCATTGGTGGAGCATGGAAGGAACCGCCCCCTGATCGTGAAGCCAAGGGCGACCAAGTAGGATGTTGTAGGAGGTATCGATGTCGATTGCGTGGTGTAATCATTGAGGTCACTAATCTTGAGACGAAGGCGCACCATGCCAGCTGGCTTCTCTCCTGATTGGTTGAAACTTTACACGGTGATGTGGGCAGGAATAAGGTCGTCAGATCCTAATCCCAATTCGGTGAGGATCCTTCTTGGGATTAGGTTGATTGCTGACCCTTCATCCAACATGATCCGGTTGATAGGGCACGCATGTAGTTCACCATTTACGAAGAGGCGGTGGTCGTGAAATTTTCCTCCCAACTGCAAGTCATCTTCGGAAAAGGAGATTGCCAGGCATCCACTCAGAAAGGCTAGGTCAACCTCTATAGGCTCCACTGCGGTCTCGTACACCTTTGGATTAGAAAGAGCTTAAACCAAGGCTATACGATAGTCTCTAGACAACAGAAGGGCATCGTTGATGCTTAGAAGGCCTGGAAGCTTTCTCAAGTGCCTAATTACGTCATATCTCACTTTATCCTCATTAGTCTTCTGTGTTCCTGATCTAGCCGTTTGAATGTATTTTTCAGCACCTTGGTCCCTAGTACGAAGCAGGTCAATAAAGCCTACAAAATAGTGGAAATTCCTGATAGTCTCAGAATGGCCCCAAGATTGGTCAAGATCGTCATAAGTACTTCAAAAGACCACCTGTTGAGTTTCATCGCAATCAGACATGTCTAAGGCAGTGAACATAAAGAAACAATTTAAGCAAAATTGACCTCTATCACCCTGAAATAGACTTTGTAACTAGAGCCATAATTTTGGTGTGTCAAATAGCTGTTAGACTACTACCATTAGATCCGGCACGGTTGAAAACCTCTATGGGTCAAGTTTCAGCTTAATCGAGCACTCCAAGACAAAGTTATGGGTAAAATGCCGAAAAGGGGTAGCCCACACACTATCCCCGTGTGGTCACCCTCCACTAAAACACCATTAAAGGTGGTTGTTTTCACAGTCATGAGCAGTCACTTTCGGGGCCTTTATCTCACTTGTTCCAAGTCGGATCACTCAAAAATTTGGTAAGCAAGTTTGTATCACTAAGACGAATAATTTGATATGTGGTACGCCTCGTGACGATACTCGAGCAAAGAGAAAAACTAAATAAAAGTAGCTGATCAGTGAAGGAAGTTGTAGAAAATTCAACAACACCGCACCTCGTTTGAGTAGCCATATCACGACGCTCGTATACCCGATTGACACGAAACTAATTGCATTAGGTGCGTGAGGTCCGAAGCTATCTCTGATCCGAACCTTGTGTACGATGAGCTGTCGGATTTCACACATGAAGGCGTCAAAGATGCTATAAATTTTGGCCTCCGGATTTCAAGATTTCAGCCAAAAACTCAAGATGAGAAAATCTTCATCCGAACACGAAATCAAGCTACATTCATTGAATCAATGTTGTGCATGTAAAGAGAGAGAAGAAGATAAGAAAGGCAAGAGAGAGGGAGGGACACGTAGGGTGTTGTCACCTTCACACATGTTAGGAGAGAGAAAAGAGAAGAAGAAAGAAAGAGAAGCATGCACAGTACTATCGATGTCGTGCATGTGAGAAGAAAAAGAGAGAGAGAGAAAGAAGGGCATGTACGACACTGCCACTATCACGCATGTCAAGAGAGAGAAGAGGAAAGAAAATTATGTTGAGGGATGATTTTAATGTCTACACCCTGTTGGACATCTTGGCGGCATTGTTGGCAGTGAAACCTTGTTTGTACGGTACCTGGTATGATAGTTTCTTGCCTGCTGTGGATATTAAGGGATGATTTTAACTTCTACACCCTTTTGGAAGATGCTTGTGATGATGAAGGGAGTGCTGGCTGAAGACACCTGTGGAAGAGAGTGTTACATCAACTTGCTTTCTTAATCCAAGCGCCCTTTGCAGGTTTCCACTTAGACTTGGGAAGTGGTGCCGTAGAGATGCTTGCACCAACCTCCTTTATTTGGGGTTCTTTTACCCATGACCTTTCTGCCATGTTCACCCTTTTCTTTCATTTTTACTCACGATGCCCTTTTCGGGTTTTCACCGCCACACAACTAGACCGTGATGGATATGGATGGCAGTTTGTGGAGACCAAGGAGTGAGAATGGTGGTGGTTTGACACACTTTGGGGAGATGGCACGAGGCTGCCTATGAAAGATGGATGATGTATGGACGGAAGGTGAAAAGTGGAGACCCACTAGCTGACGACAAGTATGGGATGTGGGATGACTCTTCGTTTTGTGAGCATGGGTGAAACTCACTGGGGAGTGATAGATGATGGTAATGCAGAAAGATGGATTTAATGGGGTTTTGATGAAGATGGTGTGTGCACACGATCGGGTTGGTTAGGAAAGATGTGCGTGAGGACTCACGTAATGAGTGTGTCCGCGTGTGTGGGGGTGTTTAAGGTCATGCCTTCTGGACTTGTGCAAAGCAGTTTAACATCATGTGGCCAGGACGTGCACTCTAGTTTAAGGTCATATAGCTTGGACCGTGGCTATGCAGTTTAAAGTCATGCAACTAGGACCATACAGTTTAAAGTCATGCAACTAGACCTCCTCTACAGTTTATGGTCATATAGTTCGGATCGTGATGCTAAGCCTTTAAACCTCATGCAACCACGATGGTATAAGGTCATACAACTAGACCTCTTTTACAGTTTAAGGTCATATAGTTTGGACCATGCAGTTTAGGGTCGTGCACCTAGACCGTTGTGTGGGTTGCCATGTAGGTGAAGCTCCATGGGGAATGGGTTTGTGAATGACAATCCAACTCCCTGAGGATAAAATGGTTGGGACCATAACAAGAAAGCTCTTAGATGGAGATGGAAAATGGAAGCGAACTTCAACGGGGACTAGGGGCAAGTATGACTCCCAAGGGATGAAAAATGAGACCCCATGGAGAATAGGTAACTTGACTCACTAGGGATAAGATATCAAAGGAATGATGACTTGGTGTGAAACATACCCACTAAAGATTGAAGAGGTAAGAATGACCCTAACTTCATTCGGGATAATGGGCTGCAGTATAGGTGTGACTCCTACTGGGGATATGGGACAGTAACCTGCTCTTGACTCCATTGGGGACGACATGGCCTAGGTGCAACTCCACTAGAGATAGTGGTAGGACACACACGGTGGTAACCAGGTGCTAGCACATGCACGACGCTAGCATGGGGAGCGTAACACACACAACGGCGGACTTGAACGGTAATAACATTGACACGTACGGTGCCAGCACGGGTGGAGGTAACACATGCGACGGTACCGTGCGCAGTGGCAACACACGCAGCGGTAGAGTCAAGAACACAGCTTGTGCTAGCTTTTGAGAGCACAGTCAGCGCTAAGCCTTTGAGAGCATAGTCGGCGCTGGGCAGCGATTACACAGATGACGCTGATCACAAGTTACACAGACGGAGTTGGTCATAAGTTATATAAACGATAGTGACCTATGTTCGGGCCACGGGCCTGAGCCCAACTCGGTCTTGAGCCCGACTCGGTCTTGGCCTCTGATGCATGAGGTTTCATGGGTAGCGGTAAAATTCATTTAGTCCTCAGGCCTGAGCCCGACCCGATCCGGCCCATCACCGTTTGGTCTTCAAGGACCTGACTGGCATTCCTGATTTGTTAGGGGCACTTCGGGAAGGTTCACCTATATAAAAGGGGTAAATCCCCATTTCACTATTTTACTGAAGGTAAAACGGCTAAGGCATTCTTAGTAGTGTGAGAGCAAGAGCTTCTGACGAAAATTCCAGCAAGAACGCAGAGCTTACAGGCGAGGGTTGTTGGGAGTGCAACGAAGGCGCAGAGATTTCCTATGAGAACTCTTGCGCGAACGTAGGGTACTTCCCGTGAGGGTTGCTATTTGTCGGAGTTTGGAAGCAGGGAGTTTTACTGGGGCCTACAGAGATTCCAACAGTAGTCTTAGAGTATCGGAGAAGGGGAAAAGGGACCGAAGTTGTAGCAGAGTACTGTCGGTGGACTTCCACTAGCCTCCGGGGATTTTTCGATGGTGTGGGAAGACTAGGAGAAGGTGCAGTAGTGAATTTTTGGTGAGTGGTGAGGTTTCTCAACAAGAAGCCGAGAGGTCACAGGCAGGCGAACCGGCGCCGGCTGTAGACGAAAGGTCTCAGGAAGGCAATGACCACCAGCAATGAACGGCCACCGGACGGTCAACAGCTGTAGGGAGTTGAAGGGTCCTGAGGAGTTGAAAGGTCACTTGCAGCGAACGATCACCAGAAGGTGAACAGTCGCGGGAAGTCGATGGGTCTTGAAGAAGATGGAGAGTCACCGTCGCTGGCAATCGAAGCATCACGAGTGAACACACACAGCGATAGAGGACAGAGCCTGCGTTAGCCATAGGCGGCGTTAGCCTCTCATCAAACACAGTCGGCGTTACCCTTGAAGCCATAACCGACATTAGTCCTTGAATACACAGTCGGCGTTAACGTTTGGGAAACACAGTCGGCGCTAGGTCGTAGAAACATAGTCGGCATTAGGCCTTGGCAAACACAACCGGCATTATTCTTTTGAAGATACAGCCGATGCTAATATTGTGCCTTAGTCGCACATGGCCAGCAACATGACGCGCACGACGGCTGTTAACGATAGCAAGTTGTGACCAGCTAAGTTATACCCAGCAGTAGTCAGACGCGGCGATAAGTTGCACCCGGCGTTGATCGTGCATTGCAATGACTGGTGCAGGCAAAAGGTGGTGACCAATGGTAAGGCCTGGCCTATATAATATGTTGAAGGCCAAGTCCTTAAGCACAAATGTGGACTCCATGTTGTTCTATGGAAGGGCCCTCACTGTGAACAGGGTATGGTCTCCATCATAGGCTAGTTCCTTGCCAGAGAAATCTGCTTTGTACGTCGAATATACTCAATCAAAGCGCTTCCATCTTCTCATATTGTGAGAGCCACTTTTGGCGTGTAACCGTCCTCCTCTCCTCAGATGCAAGAGCAACGCTATGGTCAGTTTTCCTCTTTTCTTCTGATGCGAGAGGAATTTTTTGCCTGTAACCATCCTCTTTTCCTCAGATGCAAGAGCAATATTGCATAATAGATTTGTAACCTCCCTAATAATGGGCTTTTTGACTTGTAACCTCTTCTAATGCAATAAAAGAGTTAAAATTTTGTTTGAACTATTACTCTTTTTTTCTTCTTTTTATTGAGTCTTTTGAGAGCGTATCTAGGATAGTCCTTCCTTAGGTATCGCCCATTGATGGGGGGCATCGCCTCCTCTCCATCAGTATGTGCCAGAATGTAAGCCCCATTTGGTGAGACTTTATTGACTATAAAGGGGCCTTCCCATTATGTTCAAACTTCCCTTTACGCCGCTCATGCATAATAATCGGCCTCTTGACTGTCAGAACAAGATCCCCATGGGTAACTGAACAGACCTTGACTGATTTGTCAAAATCATCCTCCCCTGGTTGAGCTCGAGATTCTGCTGAGCTTCGAGCCTATTTTCATCGAGTGCATGTAATTCTTGATGATAAAGCTTGACTCTCTCATCTTTGGTCAATCCTTGATGTATGGCGACACGTAGCGAAGGAAGTTGAATCTCAAGGGGCAAAACTGCTTCACCCCCATAGACCAATGAATAAGGAGTGAAATCAGTGGCATTTCACGTGGTAGTGCGATAAGCCCACAGCGTTTTAGGAAGCTTCTCATGCCAGTTCTTTTTCATCTTTGATACTGGCTTCCTTAGAACACTGCATAGAGTCTTATTGAAAGCCTCGGCTAAGACATTCTCCCGAGGGTAGTACATAGTTGAATACTTCCACTCGAAACCAAACTGGCTAACTAAGCGATCAATATGATGATTTCTGAATTGAGGGCCGCTGTCAGATATAATCTGGTTAGGCATCCCAAACCAGTATATGATGTTATATCGCATGAAGTTGGTCGTCGTAGCCCCATGAACTTGCTTGAGTGGGACCGCTTCAGCCCATTTTGAGAAATAATCTGTTGCTGTCAGAATAAAGACATGATCCATTGTAGAAGGAGGGTCAATAGGCCCTACAATGTCCATACCCCATTAAGAAAAGGGCCATGATGCTACTGTAGGTTGTAAGGGTTCTGGAAGCTGATGAATGAGGCTCGAGTGCATTTGGCACACCTAGCACATCTTGGCATAGTTTAAGGAGTCGACAGTCATCGAAGGCCAATAGTATCCCAATCTGCGTATTCGTTCGTAGAGCTTAGGGCCATACTGATGTAGTCCACAGATGCCCGAGTGTAACTCTTCTAGCACCTTATTTGCTTCCTGTACT
Source organism: Amborella trichopoda (assembly GCF_000471905.2). The sequence continues at coordinate 717,196 of NW_006494910.1, read as the reverse complement.
TCTACACATCTAAGGAGGATATCGTCAAAAGAACATCTGAAGAGAACGTCTCCTTCAAGAACGGTGTACTTAATAGACATATGACACACATTATTGCACTCAGCACGACCGTCAGGCAGTCTACGATGCTTTATGAAGTTAACAATGGGCTCTCTCCAATCTTCCACCTGCTCGACTTCCACACATATTGGGTCGAAGAACTCTGGTTCCTGTTTTTGAATATCTGCTCCTTAACTTTTGCGCCATTTCCTGTTCAGCTTTAATAACCTCTTTGGCTGATAAGAGTGCCTCGAATGGGTAAGGCAGGTAGTCGGGAAAGAGGACTCTTTCATCATCTGCATCAACTTCAGTTCTCAGTTCAATGTGTCTCCACTCTGCCAACTAGACAAGCGTGGGCCTTGGTGAGGACAATTGAATTGTAGCTCTAAGCTTTAACCTCCAGGGGATATGACTCAAAGATACATCATCAAACTGGGCCATATACAACTTTGCAGTAACGTGATAACGCTTGAGAGTTTCTTTTCTCACGTCATAGATCCCCTTAAGTTGTTGAATAACCAACTCAGAATCGCCATAGACATTGAGCTGCTCCAAGTCTAAAGCAAAGGCTATTTCCAACCCAATTATAAGGGCCTGATATTCGACCTCGTTATGGGAACCGGCTTCAATGAGACAGAAGGATAGAGGAAGTATCCATCCTTTCGGATTCATGAATACCACTACAACACCTCCGCAATCAGATTAGAAGGCTCCATCAAAGTACATCTCCCATGCACAAGTAAGTTCTGCACATAATACTTCTTAATCAGGGAGGTCACCTGATAAAGGAGACTTTGCCGGTACCAGATGTGCTGTGAGAAAATCAACCAAGGCTTGACCCTTGATAGCCTGTTGTGGTACGTATGTGATGTTGAATTCCACCAACAATAATGCCCACTTAGCAAGGCATCCTGACAAGCATGGGCGTGTCATGGGAAACTTTACAGGGTCTACTTTTGATATAAGCTTCACTTCATGACCGACCAAGTAGTGGTGGAGCTTTTGTACTGCGAAGATTAGGGCCAGTCACATTTTCTCAATAGGGGGATAATTCTTCTCAACCCCTTACATCCTGCGGTTGAGATAGTATAGTGCGGTCTCTTTCCCCTCGTCGCTGTTTTGTGCCAATAGTTTCCCGGGAGACTCATCTAGAGTGGTGAGGTACTTGATGAGTTGTTTTCCTAACACTGGTTTAGAGAGAACTAGAGGGTTGAGTAAGTATCGCTTGATGTCATCAAGCATTGCTTGACATGCTTCATCCCACACGAATGGGGTATCTCTCTTTAACATGTGAGTAAAGGGTTTACAACGACCTGAGAGGTTCAAGATGAACTTGCGAATATAAGCCAACTGCCCTTGAAGGGAGTGCAACTCTTGCAATTAAGTTAGTGGCGGCATTTCCTGGATCACCTTGATCTTAACTAACTCAACTTCCAGCCCTCGGTGTCTAACAATGAACCCCAATAAATTCCCTAAACGCACGCTAAAAGCGCATTTCAGTGGGTTCATCTTGATCTATTGAATGCATAATCGTTCGAACACCTTTTCAAGGTCTCACATATGAGCTTCTTTCTATTCAGATTTCACCACCAAATCATCCACATAACATTCAACCTCCTTGTGCATCATGTCTTTAAAGATGGTCGTCATTGCTCTCTGATACATGGTACCGACATTCTTCAACCCGAAAGGCATCATCGTGTAGTAGAAGACCCCTTTTGGAGTTAAGAAGGCGGTGGCCTCTTTATCTTCCAGTGCCATCCGTATCTGATTGTACCCGGAGTATCCATCCATGAAGGAGAAGATTTGGGAGTGAGCTGTGGAGTCAATGAGCATCTCCGTAAATGGTAACGGGAAGTCATCCTTCGGGCAAGCGGCATTCAGGTCGCAGAAGTCAATCCAGACCCTGATTTGGCCTTTTTTCTTCTTAACTATACAATGTTCGCAAACTATTTTGGGCACTTGACTTTACAAATGAAGCCTGTTTGCCTGAGTTGGTCACCTCAGCATCTATCTGCATTTCAAGATCAGGCCTGAACCTTCTTGATTTTTGTTTGACAGGCTTGATGGATGGATCTAGGCCGAGGCGGTGGAATGTGACTTGAGGGTCTAAACCGGGCATCTCATGGTAATGTCAAGCAGAGACGTCCCAGTTTGCTCGTAAGAAGGCAATAAAATTCTCTTTCTCCTCTGTCGAGATGAAAGTATGTCTGGGTTCTACTTCATCCCCTATCTATCTCTTGAAGTTCATCAGCTGTGGCTTGATCTCCTTCTTCCCATTCTTATGGGGCCTCTTGCAAATTCTCATCATTGGCTTCAGAGGTCTTCTCATTAACCTCAAATGTAGAGGCCCATGATCCTGACATCTGTACTTCCAATAGAGCTCTAGTGTAAGGCACGATTTTTGCACTTTTCTCAAATTGAGGAACATAAGGATCAACTTCAAACATGAACATCATATCAGGCTGCAGGAGATTGATTTGAAAGTTACAAGAAGGTTGAGTTTCAGCAATTGTGGGGCCAGAGGCACCCTCATAGGAGTCACTTGGTCTTTGCATGGGTGCTCGCAGTGTTTGCCCTGTGCTAGCTGATATTTCATAGACCTATACCATGTAGAAAGCTTCCTGAGAATAGAAGGTCTACCCTCTTGATTCTCTCGGCCTCTACTCAAGGTTAGGGCTCAGGAGGCCATTGGGGTTTCTTCGGCTTTGACTTCTTGCACTTCTTTGTGAAAGAAGATGGCTATGCCTTAGCTCGAGCCACCAAGGCGTCTGTGACTGTCAAGAATCCAGCCGCCTGGGCTAATGTCTTTCTCAGTCGCCTCCGACGCATCCTACTTATATTGGTTCCTTCAAGTTCTCTGTCAAGAGCCTCGAAGGCTGGACAATTTAAGATTATAGCTGCAGAAGACATAGAAGAGGAAGGGGGAAAAGAAGAAGAAGAAGAAGGAGGGTTAGTAGTTGAGGGACCTTGAAGGTCATTCCCCTCCTCAGACCGATCTGGGCAGCTTTTTACACCCTCCTCAGACCGATCTGGGCAGTTTTTTACGTCATCACCAGAGTTGGACGTGTACAGGGAGTTTTTTAGGTCTTTCCCCTGCTTAGACCGTTGGGCGATTTTATTGTCGTCACCCTCATTGGACATGCCCCGAGTAGAAGACGACCCAGGGATGTCCTTTTGGTGAGGTGAGGGAGGAAGAGTGATCACTCCGAGGATGAAAACTTGTAAGGTCGGTAAGGGAGGAAGAGGCCTGAGAAATTCTTGCTCAACAGGTAGTTGAGGAAGCTTGTTCCTTCGTCGAGCAGCTCTTGGCGTTTGTCTCCCTTTGGTTTCCATCAGAGGTGCTTGATCCGTCTCGCTAGGTTTGTAAATAGCCCTAGCTTGACAAACTGCCTCTTGCTTTAAGGACTTGAGTCGGTTTCGCCTGTGGTAGACTCTCCATGGTTGGGAAGTTGAGGGTTTAACAGAACCTGAATCATCAATACCCGGGTCTTGTCTGGGGAGGCCCTCTTGCAACGGAGGAGCAGTGATTTAGGGATCTTCTTTTGGAACGCTTCATCTTCCTCATTGACTGTCAGTGCGTAGGAGGCTTATGTTGCCCCGAATGCCTTTTTTAGCTCTTTGAGCTTTATTTGACTCTTCTATATCAGGGCTTCGATGAGGTCTTTAAGTGTGTAGCATTCCTTAGTGGGGTGGTTTGTCCTCCGATGATAGGCACAGTAATTTGCGTGCCCAGCTTGATTAGGGAACCTAGTCTCAGGCAGCTCAATCATGTTTTGCTCTAGTAATAATCGAAGTAGTTGGGGGAAGCCATTCTTTTTCAAAAGGGTAGACTTTATTTTTATGCCTGGCCCAACAATCACCTTGATTAAGGTTCGCATGTGGGGGTACTCGGTTATATGATTGCTGCTTCTTGTCTGCCTAAGGTGTTGTGTTTGCTATGCCTACCCCCTTGGAGAGGTCCAAAGTTTGAAAGGCAGCCTTTTTTGTATCACTCATGGTGATGATCGCACTAATTATGCCTTTTTTCTGATAGCCCTGGGCGTTGGTTCGAGAACTGCCATTTCTCAGGTTATTTCCTGAGCTAGAAGATTGTTGTCGTGACCTGCTATTGTGGCGTGACAAACTATCTATCCGAATTTACTTAGAGATAAGCTTTGACATGGATGTTGGATTGAAGGCCTCAACATGTAGAGTGATCTCAGGTCTCATGTTTCACACACAAGTCTGGACTGCTTCCTTCTCATGCATGGGATTAGGATGGCAAGCAGCCAAATCTCTACACCTTGCTATGAATTGGTCCACGGTTCATCAGGCTTTTGGGTCAGGGTGAGAAGTTTGATGGTTTGGACTTCTCTCTCGACCTCAGAGAAGCATTGGTGGACCAGCTTCTCCATTTCCTCTCAAGTATGTACTGATTGGGGGAAGCCAAGCATACCACTGAAAGGCTGATCCATCAAGGGTTTCAATGAACTGACGGAGAAGAAGGCTCCCATCAGCCGTTATATCTCGACATGCCACCTGAAAATGTGCGATATACTGGTCTGGGGACGTCGTACCATTAAACAGGGGAAATTTTCCTTTCTTGTAGTATGAGGGAAATGGGACCTGATCAATGTAACAGGGGTATGATTTCTAGTAAAGTGTTGTACCCTGTATACCTGGGATTTGTCTGTTCTTCAAACTATAAGTCACCATAGCATCGATGTCTACCTCTGAGATGGGGTGAGGGACGGAATTGTCCTGTGAGGTAGGAGGAGGCTGCCTTAGAGCTGCATCGTCTGTGTGATGGGAGTAAGCCTCATGGTTAGCCGAGTGTCACGCGGTTTCCTTGCGATCAATCTTCTCCATCATTGCACGCACCATGTCTTTGAACCTGTTCATGCGCTCTTCATGAGAGTCGCTAGGTTTGTTGACCACCATAATGCTGACCATTTATCTAGGGAGGTCAGCCGTAGGTGCAGTTGAGGGCTTCTGAGCTTGGCGGGTTGCACACGGCAGATCGGTCAGCAGGGGCTCAGCATGCCCCGACTTAATTAGAGTTTTATATGCCGACCGCGTGAGAACCAGTTCTTGACTATCTTGGGACAGTGGCTGCTGAGTGGTTGGGTCATCTTCTACGACACTAACCACTGTGCAAGATTCTTGCGCCTCTTCTTCGAGCTTTGTCATCTAAAGAGGTTAGAATGGGTCTTGATGAAGAAGGTCATCGGAGCTAGATGTCCCAACTGTTTTAGTGGCTTCCCTAGTTAAGATTTGCAGACCCCTGTTGCGCTTGACTTTGAGGTTAGAATGGGTCTTGATGAAGAAGGTCATCGAAGCTAAATGCCCCGACTATTTTAGTGGCTTCCCTAGTCAAGATTTGCAGAACCCTGTTGCACTTGACTTTGAGGCTTTGATGGACCTCGTATCAAAACTGCGATAGGGACTGCGGTTGATCGGCCCTTCTTTCACAAGAGAAAGTCGTCTCCATTAGGTGAAGCAATGGGTGCGGGACAGGAACTGGGGTCAACCTGAGCCGGGGATGTCAAAGGACTTGATCACCCATCAGGTTTTTGCCCCGAGCTCTCTTATGGGCTCTAGAGGCATGACCGAGATGACATGGTTGGTTCAAGATGATACTCTTAGGGAAGGTCTTCGAGTACCAAGGCTTAAGGTGCTTGCCCGAAAGAAAAGGGGCAGGGTAGGGAAGGATCAACTCATGATGTCACCTGAGTCAGGAGTGAGGAGCAACAATTTAGGAAGCGGCGCGTGTGCGCCCCTTGAAGAAGGATCACGGGTGACTTGGGAGTCAGCCCGAGCTCGAACAAGTGCTGCGGCCTTAGGAGGCTGAGAGCTGCAAGCACGTGTCTGAAAGAGAATAGGTGGGAGCCTGCCCCTTACAAGGTCTGCCTAGAGGGAAGATGAGTGGTTTGTCTTCCGTGTACTCGAGTTGGCATAGCGACGACACTACCCTTAGTGATGGGATGCACATTCATGTGCACAGGTTTTGGCCCCGGGAGGCCTAATCCTGGACACTTACTCGAGGTAACACAAAGTTTTCCTTGAGGAGTGGCTCATGTTGATGACCCATGAGCCTTAGGGTGTGTGCATGAGGTGGCAGCGCCATGGTCTCCACCTCGATGTGTCGAGCCTCTAAGCATAGAGACCCAAGGTGGTGCAGGAATGTAGGGGGTGGCCTTACGGTGACCCACAGGAGCAATGACAACTTTGCCTTTTGCAGAAAGGGATTGGGCAGCCTTTCGACGTACGTCGACAATATGACTGACAATTGACTTGCCAGTGACAGGTTGCATGCTGTGAGTGGTAGAAGAGATGCCAACGATGCAGAGTTTTTGTTGGGGGTTCCACCAAAGCAAGGAGATGGGGAGTTAAGGACCTTTAAGTCCCTTCTCACGCCAATCCAGGTTAAGACTTGGGAGCTAGACACTGGGTCTTTGCTTAGAAGGAAAGTTGGGAACAAAGTTCGAGGAACTTGATTTTGGGGGAAGCTCACGAATGCGGGGATGAGTAAATCCCCGATCCGAATAAATGGGTTAAGAAAACCCAGCAATCATGTACATGTAGTGTAGAAAACAAAAGGTGAGACTAACCAAACAAGGACGATCGGACAAAGGGGTAGTAAGTCCCTAGTGGAGACGCCAAGCTTGTTAGATTCATTGATCTCGCCCTCCAGGTCGGGATGACCTGGTGGCATGTGTCTTGGGTTTCGAGGAAAACTAGGGACTTGGGATCGCTCTCTCGAGAACCTTGTTAAAAAACAAGGGCAGGTACACCAACCGGTGAGAGAGGAATTTAACGTGAGGCGGACACACCTCACCTAGGTTCGGGACTTACTTGGGCTGACTCACGTGGGCGCCCTCTTAGATCATGAAGAAAGCTCCCTAATCCTACAACTGGTTCGAAATCGCCTCCCTTGACCTGTACTTTTCTGCTTCTGCAATCACACACACATAGTTAATTTTATAAGACAAGTGGGTCAAGTGATCGCACCTTGTCTTTGAGCTAATGCACACGGACATGTGCATCCAAAAGAAGAAGGAAAGAATAAGAGGATAGAGATTGGGGTGAGGAGAAGGAAAGGAAAGTGATTGAATAGAGGAAAGGGGAAATAAGCATTTGACAAAGCAGCTAGACTGACAAAGTGGCTAAACTAGTATGTGATTGACCTGACATGGTAGCAAGTCGGACACGGTAACACAGATCGGCACAACGACATTATTACTAGACAGCAGAACCAACACTGACCAGCATGGCACAATGGCTAGCCTGTCGTGACAGTAAGATGAGAATGGTAACTTAAACGGGCACAACGACATTACTGCTAGATGATGTGACTATCATGACAATGTTAATCTTAACGTCCTTTGATCAAACGAGAGAGGAAGAAAGAAGAGAGAGAAGAAAGTGAGGGAAGATAGAGCATACAAGAAAGAGGAAGTAAGGATAGATAAGAGAAAATAAAGAAAGAGATAAGAGAGATGAGAAAGAAGAGTGAAAAGAGAGATGAGTGTTGGAAGACATTTTTCATCATCATGGGTCACCGGTCAATAAAGCTTAACAAACAGTGGAAATTTCGACAGTCTCATAATAGGCCTATAACTGGCCAAGATCTTCATAAGGACTCTCAAAAGTCTCATGCCAAGTTTCATCGCATTCCAACATATCTAAAGCAGTGCAGACTAAGAAACAATTTTGGAATAATAACCTCTTGCACCCTGAAACGGACCCTATAACTAGAGCTATATTTTCAGTATCTAAATTTATTGTGGAATCACATCCATTAGATCTGGCACGGTTGAAAATACGGATCAAATTTCAGCTTAAACGGACACTCCGTGAAGACGTTATAAGCAAAAAAGCGAAACTGGAGTAGCCGCACGCTATTCCCATGCGGCCACCTTGCAACTCAACTCCATTAAAGGGATAGTCACGAATAGTGACTTTCAACTCTTATATCTCCCTCATCCGAGATCGAATTGTGCTGAAACATGATGGAGCGTGTTCATCTCGTCAAGATAAGCGTTTCGATATGTGGCTTGCCCCACGATGAAGCCCGAGCGTGAAGAAAATCTAGAGAGAAGTTGCTGATCCGTGAAGAAAGTGTAGGAAAATCAGCAGCATTGGGCATCGCTTGAGTGTCCAAATCACTCCGCTCATGAGCCCGATCAATGTGAAACCAGTTCTGTCGTGTGGGTAAGGTCTAGGGCCATCTCTAGTCCAAACCCCGTACATGATAACAGTCGAATTCTACACATGAAGTCGACGAAGTGACTGTAAATTCCATCGCTGGAATGCCAGATTCTTGTCAAAACTCCAAAGTCGTAAAATCTTCGTCCGAGCACAAAATCGAGCTACGTTTGTTGCCCCGCAATCGTGATGACATGCTCAGTGTGATCCAGCAAAAAAATCATAGAAAAAAATCAAGGAACGAGCACACTATTAATCCGAAGTTTCCAGATTCATCCAAATTTCAAGTTACATGATCGTGCTTAAAAACATGATCCATGGCTCGAAATTGGTATCAAATCGATCACCATGCCGAGCCCTACAAGAAAACAACCATCTTTAGATCAAACGGGCATCAGAACAACCTCGGATCATCCATGAAATATCATGCACGTTATAGGGAAACATAGGGACTGTTTTGAAATTCCACAAATTGTTAGGAAGGGGAAAATCTATCATTTTGCATCCTATTTTCTAATTTCTTTTAATTCAGTTAAATCTTAATTTTCAGCGATTATGTTTAATTTTGTTCAATCCACCCATGTTTGGGTGCAATTCTATAGCAGTAAAAGCAAGATGTGTAGGTTTTTACTTAATAGAATTCCCTTTCCTTCTCATTGTTGGGTCACGTTTGGAGAGAGATAGTATGGAAAGATAAAAATTTTGATCGGTACCCCTAGGCTCAAGGTAAATCTTCTCTCTCTTATTTTCTTTTTTCTTCTTTTTCTTCGTCTGAGCCTCCCTTAGAGGCCATGCACGGCAGTGGCAATGTCGTGCATGCCTCTTTCTTTTCTTCTTCCCTATCTGTGGTTTCACAGGTCGAGCATGGCGATGGCAGCGCCATACATGAGCTCCTTTCCCCCTTATGTTAGTTCATCTCTATCTCTTAGTGAGGCTTGCAGACGGCGTTGTTCATCGCCGTCCGCAGATGTCTCCACGACGCCTCAGTGAAGAACACAGACGGTGAAAGTTATTGCTGCCCGCAGGGTTCCTTTACAACCGTGGGTGCGACCTCCGGGCCCTCTAAGCCTGATCCCTGAGGGTTTTCTGCCTTTACGTCCCCTGCTGCTGCATCACTCGAGGCAGCAACCTCCTGCCGCTGGAGTGATCCCTCTTCAGTCCCTAGGGCTCCATCCTCTTATATAACTACAACCTCTACCGGGGTTTCCCTTTCCTCAGTAGGCACACCTTCAGATTTCCTGAGGCCCTCTCTGCATCCGTCGCCTCATCAAGGCCATCCTCCTCAGCCCCGTTCATCTCCATCAGGACTGGGCCCTCCCCTTCTGCCACGAACATCAGTTCCTAATCCGAAGCAATCTTGATCCGGGCAATAGGCTGTAAAGCGCTGACGTGAGCCTCTAAAGGGGCAAGAGAAGGTTCAGGTGAAGGAGAGGGCGAATCCTCGAGAGCAGAAGGCGACGCGCAAATAGTAGGAGACACACAACCCTCCGAAGAGGCCGAGGGTGAAGAGTCATCCTTTGACTCACGAACGACTGAAACTTTACGCCCTTTGTGCCTTGAAGCCTTGGTTTCCTTCTTGGCCGGAGCACGAGGAGCCGCTGAGGTAGCCCGCTTTCTCTTCTTTCCTTTTGCCTGCTCAGGTGCAGCAGTCTTCGAGGTGCCTGATTTGGATGAGCAGACCGCTAACTTGCTATGAGAGCCACTCCCTATCAACTCATTCAAATCCTGGATCGGACGCCCTTCATGCCCCGGGACCTTGCGGCCTTCCTTCCATTTGAAGATGTCAGAGAGGTTGTCAGAAATGCTCTTTGTCTTCGTCTCCATATTGAAAAACCGCGGCAAAGACTAATCCACGGTAGTTTGGCGAGGCCGCCCGATCGTGCGCAAGTCATGAGGAAAGCCTAAGGTAAATATTTCACCTAGAGGAGGCATCATTGCCATTTTTTGCTGCTTTGTATCTTGGTTCTCGTAGTTGCTCTCCCTTTCCAAGGGTGGTCCACATCCCAGTACCCCTTGTTCTTGATTATCCACTAGAGCTCATGAGCCTCGATTGCCCAGACCGTCCCCCCAAAATGGGGAAGCACATACTTACTGACCTTGGTGGCCTCCAAGCATGTAGTCCAAGCAGTGCGAATGTGCCTCAGGAGCCAAATCTCCCGGAGGGTTCCCAATTGGTCTTTCTTCCAGAGAACTGCCATGCCGTTTCTTGAAGAATACGGAAAATGGATAGCCTTGATCTAGCCCATACTGCCAGGCAAACCGATGAGGAAAGTAGCCCTCAAGCTTCGCGCTATGGACAGTGTGATAGGCCAGAACTCCGCCTGCCACACTTAGCATAAACATCAACCCTTTTGGCCTGGTGAAGTCATTGTCTAAGTGATGGCCTAGCTCATCAACAAATGCACGCTCTGTGAGGCCTCCAACCGAGAATGCCACCCGGGTCATGTGGAGGTGGCAATTGTAAAACAAGTTGTATGCATGGCCTAGGGGATGGAAAATTGCCTTCTTCTTAGCAATCTTCAGTAAAAATGGGCACACGGAGTCCTCCAACTCTTTGGTTCTAAGATATGTGTCCGAAAAATAAGCCCCAAGCCAACCATACACATAATGGACTAGGAAAGGAGTCTTGAAGTCCCATTGGAAGGCCTTACCCTCTACTATGCAATTCCCTCCTTCATCCCCTTGATACTGTCTTCCCCTGGAAATTGCCCCTGGCCATGATAAATACTACACAAAATGGGTTGTGCGAGTGCATACTCCTTCCCCGCACCATGTCACAGGCTACATAGAAAGTGCTGGGACGAATGACGTCTGCCACTCTTAGCAGGGCAAATTTACATAAGAAGAGTACCAAGTAAGCTGTCAAGAAGATATGCTCATTCTCCTTCCGCAGCTTGAAAACTGGTGTTCCTTCCCCTTTTTTCTCAGCAATTGACCAGCTTCATTGTATGGTCGCCGCAAAAGAACGTTATCCACTTGGCGAAGGTAACTCGCCCTTTTTGGTCTCATCATAGAGTTGTTGGTAGATCTCGAACAATTCTCGAAGCCTAGCCGGTGGTGCTTCTTTGCCTACCTTTTCCCCTCAAAAAATGACTGAGTTCGGGGGAATAAACTCGTCATACATAGCACCAAGAAGCGGCAGCCCACCACCGAAGTGCAGGTCCATCAGCAACATCCCTGCCTCCCCATGACCAAGCAGCCATGTGTTGCTAACATGGCTCCAAGTTTCCAACAACACTTTGATTGTGTTTGAGCAATGGTCATAGTAGCCCGTCGAGCACTGGATGGAGGCTGGTAAGGAAGCCCGTCTCAAAGTATTTCGAAAATGCCTCAACACTTTCATGGTCTATGAGGAGTACCCCTTCAAGTTCTGGTGTTCCCCTTATACCCACAGGCCAGCAGAAGACCATTTCATGCCCAAGGTTTCTACCATCCTCTTGCCTAGAGTCGGCAAGTTCACGTTAGAGGCTGTTTCGATGCAGGCAATGCAGAAAGCCTACCCCTTCCTCTACACTCACATTGATGTTGTTATCTTCCCTCATCACCAACAGGACAAGGTCGCTCACAAAGGTGACGCTCAAGGGCCACCTCGGTTAAGATTTCCGCGAGCTAGATGGGCTCGCCTCTCACCAAGCTTTCGTTGGTAAGACATCAGTGCCAAGCTCCTTTGCTTGCATGAGGTTCTTCACTTCTGGAATAGTACCTGAAGATTGGGCCATCAGATCAAAAGCTTTACCGCCAAATGACGCTAAGTAGCTAAGAATAACTGCGCTCATGAAGGCGTATTGCCGACTGGCCACTCAAGGCGTAATGTTGGAAAGATATCGCTATCTCACAGTCAAGGGCGAGACTATCGTTGTCTGCACGCTGGGATGGTATCGTCGTGCACAGAAGGCGGGACTATCGCCGTCTCGCAACCAAGGCAGGGTTATTACCATCTCGTGGCTAGGGAGCTACCGCCGCCTACCTATCGATATGGTATCGCCTTCTTGCGAAGGGCTATCACCATATCACGGCTAAGGATTCCTTATTGACATCTCACGACCAAGGGACTATCATAAACGCCTGTACTCCAGCTATTCGCGCATGCTACACGTGCAGCACACCACATCCCTTAAAATCCCAGCACGCCACCTAACACTCATGGTGTGGCTTGTCATCATGCGTGCGTAGGGAGACTGTTTGCCATCCCACAACCCTTCGTCTCTTCGACAGTTACAGCCTCGGGATCCCATCGATGTTTCTCCTCTTCGCCGAGAGTTCACTCTTGCTCGTCGGGAAACCTTTCCATTACTAATTAAAGTTAGTGGTAAACCATCGGAATCCCCATAAAACTTCCCTATGATGCTGCGAGTCTCCCTTCTCCATGTTTTCGCGCTTCAATAGTTCATCACAAACTCACTAGAATTCCACTGAGTTCCTGGTGAGCCGGTCATTGCTGCTCCTTCTTATCCTACGATAATCAGAAGATCTTTAAACTCCTCTACCTTCTCTGCGACTTTCCCTTCAGCCACGAGACTACCGAAGAAGCATTCGAACTCCGGCAGAGCACCTCTGTGAATCTTGCTAAGGCATCGAGAAACCCTGGTCCTTACTCAGAGAGCCTCGGCACTCTCCGAAAATGTTCGCTAGCATGTTGCAAGGACCCACGACCTTCTAAAACTCACCAGAAAAGCTCTTGAAAGCCTATTTGTCACAAACTTTGGTCGAAAGTCTCTTGCTAAAGGCTCAGGCTCTCTCTCTCTCTGTCTTGCTCTAAATTGTTTCACCCTTCAGTAAAATAGTAAAATGGGGTTTCTCCCCTTTTTATACTCAGCAGTGCCACAAACTGCCCTTGACAAATCTGAAAAGACGATGGAGTCCTCATCTTCGGACGACAATAAGATTAGGCCGGAACAGGTCTAGCTTGAAACCCGAAAGGGCTATCACCGCGAGCCGCATAAGAAGCTATCGCCGCACGCCTTTTTCAAGGGCCATCGCCGCACGCCTTCGTCACTGGCCATTGTCACGCCCCTTCGCCCAGAAGCTATCGTCGTGCCCTTCGTCAAGGATTTAACGTCTTGCACCTCAATAAGTACCTAACGCCGTGTGCGCATCATCTAGCCCTAATGCTGTGTGCGCCATCCAACACTTAATGCCACGCGCATGCCATGGCACTCCCATCTAGACCATTCTCCTACGTCCTCAGGAAGTTCATTCCCTGCATCACAGTCTCACTCCTCAAGGAGTCCAGTTTTAGGTGATAGCTCGGTTCCCCATGGAGTTGCATTCCTTCACCCCACAATGGTCTGCACTGTATGACCTTAAACAGCACAGCCAGGGTCTGTGCTACATGACCTTAAACTGCAAAGCCATGGTCCGCACTGCGTGACCTTAAACTGCACTGCCATGGTCCGCACTGCATGACCTTAAACTACACAACCATGGTCCGCACTGCATGACCTTAAATTGTACAGCCATGGTCCGCACTGCATGACCTTAAACTACATAGTCATGGTCGGCACTGCATGACCTTAAACTGCACAACCATGGCCCGCACTGCATGACCTTAAACTGCACAGCCACGGTCCGTGTTGTATGACCTTAAAATGCACAGTCATGGTCCAAACTACACGACCTTAAACTGTAGCGAAGGTCTAGTTGCACGACCTTAAACTGCTTAGTCCGCGTCGTATGACTCAAAATTGTATGACCATGGTCCAGCTGTGTGACCTTAAACCATAGTGCACGTCCTGGCCGAATGACGTAAAACGACTTAACAACATGGTCCAAACTACATGACCTTAAACTGTTGGGAAGGTCTAGTTGCACGACCTTAAACTAAATGGTCCTAGTTGCATGACTTAAAACTGCATAGCCATGGTCCGAGCTACAAGACCCTAAAACTGTAATGCACGGTGTGATAAATGACCACACATATGTATAACTTTAATTGAGAGATGGACCACCTCTTCGTTATGGGTGTATTTCATCAACAACCCTAGTGGAGTTAGATGTATGCAAGGGTAGCACCTTACCCTTTAATCCCCAATGGGTTTGTTTCGCACCAACATCCTTGGTCGGAGTCACATCCTATTGTGACCTACTATCCCCAGGGAGTTAGGGCCATTCTTATCCCTTCAACCTTAGGTAAGGTTCATTTATGCTCTAGCCTGTCATTCTCAGCATAGTTACATCCATACCATTACTCATTATCCTCGTGGAGTAACATTGGCCCTCCTAATCCTCAGTGAAGTCTCTTCCGCTTATCACTCCTTGTAAGGCCACCATCTTCATCTAAATCTCTCTGCATGTGTATAGCCTTAACTATTTTTATTCCCGGAGAGTCAGATTGTTGTCCACATACCTATCCCTCATGCAGCTTCACCTACATGGTGACCCACACCCTGGTCCATGCTGCATGACCTTAAACTGCATAGCTCTGGTCCATGCTGCATGACTTTAAACTAAACAGCTCTAATCCTAACTGCATGACTTTAAACTACACAGCCATGGTCCAAACTATATGACCTTAAACTGTAGAGGAGGTCTAGTTGCACGACCTTAAATTGCATGGTCCTAGTTGCATGACTCTAAACTGCATAACCACAGTCCAAGCTATATGACGTTAAACCATAGTGCACGCCCTGACCGCATGCCGTTAAACTGCTTTACACAGGTCCTGGAGGCATGACCTTATAAATGCTCCCACATACGCAACACACGCCTTTTACGTGCATCTTCACGCACGTCTTCCCTAACCGACCCATTCTTGTGCGCACACCACCTCCATTGCCTCCCCAGTGAGTCCTACCCATGCTCACAAAATGGCAAATCATTCTACAATCCATATTCGTCATCAGCTAGTGCGTCACCACTTTTCACCCACCATTCATACACCATCCATCTTTCATAGGTAGCCTCATGCCATCTCCCTAAAGTGAGCTGAAACCATCACCATACTCACACCATAGCTTGCACAGATTGCCATTCATCACCATTACGGTTCACCTGTATAACCCTAAACTATAGTACACGTCCTAGTTGCATGATGTTAAAATGCTTCGCACAGGTCTTGAAGGAACGACCCTAAACACGCCTTCACCAAAAATGGGCATGGTGTACACCTGGACAAGGGAAATCCATGAGTAAAATTGACGGATGGGCATGGTCACGAAACTATGAGTAAAAGAGTTCCGTAGAAAACAAAACCCAGGCACGGTGAAAACATCAAAAGGGCATCGTGAGCAAAAAACGGATGAAAAGGGTGGACATGACCGCAATGTCATGGGTAAAAGAGCCCAGAAATAACAGAAGTTGGTGAAAACCGTCTGTACGGCACCACTTCTCTTGTTCAAGTGAAAACCCACAAAAGGGTGCTTGGATCGACAAAACAAGTTAACGCACTACCACGGCCACAGCTGACACTCAATTTCCAAACAGTCAAAGTCCTAGCTAATGAGATCTGCCCAAAATCCTCAATGTCAACATCTAATCACAACACCAAATGGCTCGCCAGGGAGTGAGAGCCGCAAAAGATCTCCCACACATCAACAACACAAAATGGCTCGTCAGGGAGTGAGAGCCGCAGACAATATCCCATACTTCATCGACACAAGAGTCCTTGAGGGTGAGGACGATGAGCAAAAGATCCCTCCAAAATGCTAAAGACCATCACGAAGGCAAGAAACTGATGAAGCCAGGCCCAAACATGCCAAAGACTTCAGGGTTATTCCCGCCATGAGATTGTCTCGCCTAAAACCTTCCTTAGCTGATAGGCCTAGAGCTTCAGGACATGCCCCCGACTTGACCTAGTAGGATGGGGCCCACGAGGCCGCCTCGCCAAAATCCCCCTAGTTGACAAGCCCAGACTTTTGGGCAGGTCAGAACCCCCAACTGGACCCCGCTAGATGGGACCTACAGAGATACCCTGATCATCAAAAGCAAACCTAGTGTAGCAGCAAACAATGCTGACCAAAGGTTCATAGCACTTGGCCTCCACATATGCTTGATTTTGGCCAATGAGGTCCCTGCAAAATCCTCAAGTTGTCATAATTGCGAATAGTCCCTCGAGGGTGAGACATTCGATAGGATCCCTCAAATTTCCCAAATGATTGCACTTCTCAATTATCTTGAAGCACAACATTCGGCAAGGCATGCTGTTGGAAGATATTTTTCATCATGGGGCCCCCGCTCAATAAAAGCCTAGGAAACAGTGGAAATTCTGACAGTCTCAGAATAATCCCAGAACATGCCAATATCTTCATGAGGACTCTCAAAATTCTCCTGCCAATTTTTGTTGCATTCCAACATATCTAAGGCAGTGCAGACTGAGAGACAGTTTTAGCAGAATCAGCCTCTCACACCCTGAAATGGACATTATAACTAGAGCTATATTTTCAGTGCTTCAATTTGTTGTGGGACCACCGCTATTGGATCTGGCATGGTTGAAAACCCTCAAGGGTCAAATTTCAGCATAAACGGACACTACATGAAGAAGTTGTAAGCAAACGAGCGGAACAAGAGGAGCTACCCGTGCAACCATCCTGCAACTCCACACCATTAAAGGAACAATCACGAATAGTGGCTTTCAACTCTCATATCTCACCTATCTTGAGTCGGATCACACTCAAATTTGGTGAGCATATTCGTCACGTCAAGACGTTTCGATATGTGGCATGCCCCCCGATGACACCCGTGCGCGGAGAAAAGCTAAAGAGAAGTTGCTGATCCGTGAAGAAAGTGTAAGAAATTCAGCAGCATCATGCCTCGCGTGAGCGGCCAAATCACGGCCAAATCACGTCGATCATGAGCCTGATCGAGTCAAAACCAATTCCATCGCATGCGTAAGGTCTCGACCTATCTTTAACCTGAACCGCATACATGATGAACGGTTGGATTCCACACATGAAGCCAACGTAGTGACTACAAATTCCGTCGATGGAATTCCAGATTCCGTCATCAGGATTCTAGATTCCGATGAAAATTCCAAAGTTACAAAATCTTCATCCGAGCATGGAATCGAGCTATGTTTTTTGCCCCACGATCGTAACGGCGTGCTCAGTGTGATCCAGCGAAGAAATCACAGAAAAACATCAAGGAACGAGCACACTATCGATCCGAAGTTTCAATAGTCATCCAAAATTCAAGTCACGTGATCGTATCCCAAAAACACGATCCATGGCTCAAAGTTGGTGTCAAATCGATCGCCATGTCGAGCCCTATAAGAAAACAATCATCTTTCGATCAACCGGACATCAGAATGATCCCGAATCATACATGCATGATCACGTAAGTTCTTAAGCAACACAGGGGCTGTTCTAGAATTCCACGAATTGCTAGGAAGGACAAATCTGTCATTTTGCACCCTATTTTCTAATTTCTTTAATTTCCAAGAATTAGGGTTAATATTGATCATCCACCTATGCTGGGGGCAAAGGGCAAATTCTATATATACACGTATCATCATTGTACATGACAGACACACAAGAGGACTCAACCCTTTACAAAGAGAGAGTTTTTACTTAATAAAGTTTCTCTTGCTTCTCATTGTTGGGTCACATTTGACAGAGAGAGAGTAAGGTGAGAGAAAATTTTGAACCAGTACCCCTAGGTTTAAGGTAAACCTTCTATCTCTTCTTTTTCTTTTCTTCTTCTCTCTCTTCCTCTCCTTCTTCCTCTTCTTCGTCTGAGCTCCCCTCAGAGGCCATGCACGACAGTGAAAGTGTCGTGCATGCCTCTCTTATAGTCTCACAGGTCAAGCATGGCGCTGAACTCATCATGCTAGAGCCTCCTTCTCCTTCTGTTCGTCCATCTCTTTCTCCCAGCGAGGCTTGCAGTCGGTGAAACTCCCGCAGGGGTCTTTCTTTGTTGTGCGCTTATCGCAGAAGGCGATGCCTATCGTCGCCTGCGAGAGGTCTCGACAATGTTTATCGATGTCCGCAACCTTCCTTCGTGTGCACGGTGTCTATCGCCGCCCGTGAGCTTTCCTCATGTGCACGGTGCCTATCGCCGTCCGCGAGCCTCCATTGTGTGTTTGGTGCTCATTGTCGTTCCTCTTGCGTCCCACGCTTACCGCCGTGCACCTCATGAGAACAATCGTTGCATGCTTCATAAATGGCTATCGTCGCATACTTCACGAGAGGCTATCGCAGCCCGCGCAGGGGTGCGCTGCCTTCTTGTATTGCCAACGACAATGCCTAGCATCGTCGGTAGTTCTTTGTTCCCCCTCATGCCGCGAGCAGTAGTGCCTAGCTCCATCCAAGGGTCGTGACACTGCTACTCCATGGTCGTGGGTGGAGATGCTTAGCATCGTCGGGACCCTATCTCTCCACCATCTCGTGCCTTCTTTCCATTCTCTCCTCTTCTCACTTGATTGAGGGTTGACCTAGCCTAGCACCGCCAAATAGGCCTCAGTTTCGAGTAGTCTTACCACCGTGTTGGTCTTGAGTACCATGCCCATCTTGCTACCACTCTGAGTCGGTCACTGTCCGGTTATCAAGCTAGTCTCGTTCCTTCATCAAGTTTTCTTCTCTATTCAACCCTTGTTCGAACCTTCTACTCCATCATCCTAACCTCTCACATTCTTAGCCACATGAATGTGCATTTCCCTAAGACAAGGGTGGGGCCCTTTGGCCCACTTGTCTTACAAATTAACCATAGTAGTATTATACAGAAAAACAAGGAGATTATAGGTCAAGGAAGGCGGTTTTGAACCAGCTAAAGCTGCTGAGGGGCTTTCTGATGTGATCTAAAGGGCACACACGCGAGCCAGCCCGAGTAAGTCTCAAACGCACCTTAAATTCCTCTCTTATCGGTTGGTATACCAGCCATTGCTCTTGAGCGAGGTTCCAAGAGAGCAATCTCAAATCCTGGGTTCACAAGAAACCCAAGATACGTGCCATCAGATCATCTATATCTGGAGGGCAAGATAGAGGCACCTAACCAATCTCATCATTCCATGCACCCATAGCTTATCACGAGCATGTTGCCATGCACACATATCTCATTAGTAGCATGTTGCCATGCACACATATCTCATCAGTAGCATGTTGCCCTGCACACATATCTCATTAGTAGCATGTTTCCATGCACATATATCTCATCAGTAGCATGTTGCCATGCACACATATCTCATTAGTAGCATGATATATATAATCACAAAAACATCTCAAGAATATTATCATATCAATATCATGCTACATATCAAAGCAAAAGACATCACCATGTCATATTATAATGCTTGTCAACTCAAGAGACATTATCATGCCAATATCAGGCTATATATCAATACAATAGCCATCACCATGTCATATTATCATGCTTATCAGCTCAAGAGACATTATTATGTCAATATCATGTTATATATCAATGCAATAGACATCACCATGTCATATTATTATGTTTATCAGCTCAAGAGCTATTACCATGTCAATATCATGCTATATATCAATGCAATAAACATCATCGTATCATATTATCATGCTTATCAGCTCAAGAGACATTATCATGTCAATATCATGTTATATATCAATGCAATAGACATCACCATGTTATATTTCTGGTTTTTCAAAATGAACATTGTCCACCTCTAAGAGCATATCATTAAATTTAACAATCATTTAACCTTGCAACTAATTTTATGAAAAAATAGACTCATAAAAAGATAACTTTCATAGAGGAAGTAACCCCAAATATTAGTCTAAAGTTTATAAAACTGTTTGATGTTCTTGGGTGAAGTTTTTGTTTTACACTACAGAAAATCCAGGGTGACAACCTAATAGAAACATGATCATATCTTTCAAACCACATGGAATTTGATCATGATTCCAAAATTAATTTCAAAATAGATTCATATATCTATAATTTTAAAGTGGTTTGACTTCATTCTAACATATTTTGATTAGTGAAAAGTTTCACACAAAAACACATTCAATCATTGGAATTTTACTTCACAAATCTGACATGCTTCAGAAAATGGTTAATAACTTTCAAATCAAATGAGATATTAACAATGGGTTTCTCCATGCTGAAATAGATTCAATGGGCTACTGATCCCTCAAAATTCACGGTCTAAGAAGAGGTTTAAGGTACTCAAACAATCTATCAAACAAAGGCCACAACTTTGGAAATCAGAACACTCTTTAAAAGGATTTTAGTAGCATGCACCCGCACTCGCACGCGCACTTACACCCATACTCATACTCGAGTTTCATATTTTGATTAGGTAAGGAAACATGCATTAACATAATCATGAAGCCATGGAAACTAGATCCACTTACCTACTCCAATCAAAATTCCAAAGTGTTCCACCAACTTCACCTTGAATGCCAAGCTCCAATGGATTGGGTTCAAGATTAAGGGATTAAGGCTTGGGGAGGTTTAAAAGGCTTATGGGAGGAGAAGGAGAATGTCGGTGAAATAGGGTTAGTGAGTAGAGAGGGAGAAAACCTAAATTCATGAGTGGGTGGGAGTATAATGGTAGAAGCATGCATGTGACACTCATGCATGAAGAGAGAGAGAGAGAGAAATCATAGGAAACACAATGATGGGGTGGAAGCATGCATGTACCACAAGGCACTCATGCATGAAGAGAGAGAGAGAGCAAGCATGGAAAACACGATGATGGGGTGGAAGCATGAATGTGCCACATGGCACTCATGCATGAAGAGAGAGAGAGAGCAAGCATGGGAAAAAAGAAGCACCCATAGACCACCATACACCACCTGTGCTCAGCAGCGTACTCAACCATCCACTCTCTCAACATGCGTCCATCCACCCATGCACTTATCTACCCACGCTCAACAATGCACTCATCCGCTCACGCTCGCAGCAGTGCGCTTATCCGCCCGTGCTCGCCAGTGTACCACAATTTCCCCAGAAAAGTCTCGGTCCTTACATCATCCCCTCTTTAAAAATGATTTAATCCACTAAATCATATATTTGCTATTCAAATAAACAGGGGTACTTTTCTCGGATCTCATCTTCCCGTTACCAGGTCGACTCCTCTCATGAATGGTACTACCACAAAACACAGACTAAAGGGATCTCCTAATTACGTAATACCTGCACCCTTCTAGCCAGTATCTGAACTGACCGCTCAATGAAGGTCAGGTCCTCTCTGATCGGTAAGGGTTTATATCTCAGAACATGGGATGGGTCGGGCTGATACTTTCGCAATAAAAATACATGAAAGGCATTATGGATGTTTGCCAACTCGGGCGGTAAGGCAAGTCGATGTGCCACACTTCCGACTCTCATTAAGATCTCAAAGGGTTTGATATAGCACGGGCTCAGCTTCCCTTTCTTGCCAAACCTCATGATGCACTTGGTTGGTGATACCTTTAGGAAGACCCGATTACTCACCTCAAACTCGAGGTCTCTCATTGGGTTATTGACGTAACTCTTCTGCCAACTCTGAGCTGTCCTGAGCCTCTCTCAAATCAATGCTATCTTATTTGAGGTCAACTAGATGATTTCTGGCCCCAAAAGTCTTCTCTCGTCTCAACAAATGGGTGACCTGAACTTCCTTCCATATAGGGCTCCAAATGGTGTCATCTAAATACTAGTTTGGAAGTTGTTATTATAAGTAAACTCAATCAACGGTAAATGGTCATTCCAGCTTCCCATAAAGTAAGTGACACATGCCCTTAACATATCTTCCAAGGTTTGGATGATCTTCTCCAATTGCCCATCAGTCAAGGGTTGAAAGGTAGTTTTAAAGGCAAGTCTCGTCCCCAAGGCTGACTACTGACTAGCCCAAAATGTAGAGGTAAAACGAGTGTCCCTGTCAGACACAATGTTGATTGGAACTCCATGCAACATCACTATCTCCTTGATCTACATTTGGGTCAGTCGGCCCAAGGTGTAGGTCGTGCGGATTTACAAGAAGTGGGCAGCTTTGGCCAGCCGATCCACAATGACCCAAATGTTGTCATGCCCTGAACTCGTTCTAGGTAAGCCAGAGATAAAATCCATAGAAATGTGCTCCCATTTTCATTCCAGCATGGGTAAGGGCTATAAAAACCAAGAGGGCTTCTGGTGCTCACCTTTCACTTGCTGGCATGTTAAGCACTGAAACACAAATAGTGCCGCCTCCCTTTTCATGTCATTCCACCAAAAGGTTTTCTTCAGGTCTTGGTACATCGTAGTATTTCTGGGATGTATAGTATAACAGGAGTGATGTGCCTCTTCCAAGAAAGCTTTCTTCACACTCTTATCATTCTTGACGCAAACCCGATCTCTAAATCGTAATAAGTCGTCACAGCTCATAGAGAAATGTTCTTTCTTTCCCAACTTCATCTCCTCCACAATCTTCATGAGTTAAGGGTCCTTCATTTGTGTCAGCCGAACCTGTTGAATAAGTTGGGGTTCCACCCTTATGCACGCAGTCATATCCACTACATTAATAAGGGGCGAATCTGGATGCCAAACCACTATATTTTCTGACAACTTCATCTCTTAGATCATTAGATGAGCCACTGATGCCATGGGCTTCCTACTCAGAGCATCTACTACCACATTTGACTTGCCCTGGTGATATTGGATGGTACAATCGTAATTGTTCAATAGGTCCATCCATCTCCTTTGCATTATGTTCAACTCCGTCTGAGAGAACAAGTACTTGAGGCTCTTATGGTCCATTAACACCTTAAATTTGGCTCCATAGATATAGTATCTCCAGATTTTTAGGGTAAATACAATAGCTGCAAACTCCAAATCATGGGTTGGATAATTCTACTCATACGGCTTCAGTTGTCTGGAGGCATATGCAATGACCTTCCCTCAATGCATCAGTACACATCCAAGCCCTTTGTGAGAGGCATCGGTGTAACTTTCAAAGTCCTCATTTCCTTTGGGTAAGGTTAGTATCGGAGCCGTGGTCAGCCTCTCCTTTAGTTGTTGGATGCTCTTCTCACAGTCATCAAACCACACAAACTTCACATCCTTCTGGGTCAGTCGAGTTAGAGGGAGTGCTATTTTTCAAAATCCTTTTATAAAACACTTGTAATACCCTGCTAAACCTAGAAAACTACGCTCCTCTGTAACGTTTGTCGGTCTCCCCCATTTGATCACAGCTTCAATCTTTGAAGGCTCAACTGCGACTCCATCCATAATAACAATGTGCCCAAGAAAGGCCACACTAAGAAGTCAGAACTCACAATTGCTCAACTTGGCATACAACTTTTCCGACCTTAGAGTCTGAAGGACCACTCTTTGGTGTTGCTCATGCTCCTCTTGGCTCTATGAATATAACAAAAGATCATTAATGATGACCACTACAAATCTATCCAAGAAAGGTTTGAATATCCTAGTCATTAGATCCATGAAAATAGTCGGGGCATTGGTTAGTATGAATATCCTATTCACAAGGTTAGTATTGGAGTCGTGCTCATCCGTCCTTGACACTAAGTTGATGATAACCCGTTCGGAGATCAATCTTACAGAACATTTGAGCCCCTTGAAGCTGGTCAAAGAGGTCATCAATCCTAAACAGAGGGTACTTGTTTTTCACTGTTACTTGATTCAACGGCCTATAATCGATGAAAAGCCTCATGGACCCGTCGTTCTTCTTCACAAAAAGGACCGGTGCACCCCAAGGAGACACACTGGGTTGGATGAAACCCTTCTCTACCAACTCTTGCAATTGCACTTTCAATTCCTTCAATTCTATTGGTGCCATCCGATATGAGGACTTGAAGATGGGAGCAGTGCTAGGGGCCAAGTCTATCTCAAACTCTATCCCCCTTACTAAGGGCAAAGAGGACAATTCCTCGAAAAAAACCTCAGGGTACTTCCTTACTATTGGGACCTCATCCAGCTTGGAGTGGACGTCTCGATTTTCTACCACATAGGCTACGTACCTGATGCATTTTCTAGCTAGAAGATGATGACACAGAAGGGCTAAAATAAAGTGTAGAGGGGAAGCATCTTTAATACTAATAAAGTGCACCTTAGGCTATGTAGGGGGTCTAAAGATCACATTTTTCTCATAACAGTCAATAGTGGCATGGTGTGTGGACAACCAGTCCATGCCCAAATAACATAAAAATCCTGAATATCTAAGAGTATTAAGTCTATAGGCAGGACACACCCCTCAAGCAAAACTCCACACATTTGTACGCCGTATCAGTCTCCATAGAGTCCACCATATGCGTGCAGACTACTAAAGTATAGTCAAGAGGTGAAGGTTCAATATTTAGATGACATGCAAAATTAGGTGCAACAAAAGAATGAGAAGAACTAGGGTCTATCAAAATTCTAGCATCTTTACCACAAACAAAGAGCATACCTTGGATTACTGAGCTAGAGGCCTTAGCCTCCTGCGCGGTGAGTGTGAACAGCCGACCTTGAGTCGTCGATCTATTCTCCAGCTTCACCATAGGGCAGTTCTTGATCAGGTGGCCATGCTTGCTACATCTACAACAATCTCGTCTTCTAGTAGCCCTCACCTACAAAGTGGGGGCTTATCTCACAGTACGAGCATGCCGGGCACTGGTTCTCCCTCACATCACCCGGAAAAGCCTTATGAGTCCTCACGTTGCCCTGTTGAGTCCTTCCCCTAAAGTCTCTCCTAGACGGTGGTTGAGCCTTCCTCCCAAAATTGCTAAATGGTGGAGACCTTACTCTCCCTCAGCCGGTACGCCTTACAATCCTTCTCGATCTTCATAGCTAAGTCCATCAATGGGGAGAACACCTTAAGATTGGCCAACATCAATCTCCCTCGAATATCTAGCCTGAGGCCCCTCTCAATTTGCTATCCTTACGTGCCTCCGTGTTGATGATATATGGTGCATACCAGGATAACTCCGCAAACTTCACTGCATATTGTTCTATCAACAGCTTCCTTTGCTGCTGCTCAATGAATTCAACTTCTTTCCTCTCTCAGATGAAGTCGGGGAAATACTTCTCATTGAACAACATTAGGAAGTTCTCCCCGGTGACCGCAGTCCCTATCTCCACCCAAGACTGTTTCGTTGAACTCCACCAGTGCTCGGCGTCCCGTTCTAGCATGAAGGCCCCCAATCTTACTTTTTGCTCTTCAGAACAATGTAAAACTTCAAAGATCTTCTCTACTTGCCTCTTCCATCATTCAGCCTTTTCCACCCCTCCATGCCCCAAGAATGCTGGAGGTGCAAATCTCCTAAATCTTTCAATCATCCCACTATCTGCCTGGTCTAGGGCAGGGGCAGCCGGGGCCGGTATACAATTCTTCATGACTTTAGTCATGGCCCTGAGCGTCCTAAAGAATTCCCCAAAGGCCTTCGAGTTCCCATTAATCGTGCTTGAATTGTAGGCAAGAGTCCTCGGCATCGTGACCTAAAACAAGAACACTCAGACGCTAGTTACTGGCCTATCCATACCACCCTAAAGATCCCTCTAAGACTCTCTAAGCCAAGAATCCTATCCTGACAGCTCTGATACCTTAACTTGTCACAACCCCGCCCCCTACTGTCCTTGTCGGACCCACAAAGGGCTATCCCTGCCCCACCGGAGGACAATAGGGTGTGGGATCACGACCATAGGTAGCAAAAGCCTCTCGGGTTGTAGTGTGCTCAACGCTTTTATAACGAAGGGATCAAAGCCAACCACGAAAGAAAAGAAAAAAAACAAGCACAAATCACAACCATGAATTGATGGACAAACAAGTCCCAAAAAGGCATATGATAGTTCCTAAATAGTGAGTACAATTGGGTCCAAGGCACAAAAGGCCCATTCAATAAGACAATTCTAATACAAAGTGGACCATAAGGCCAATCTGCCAACTAAAACATATAAGTAAAAAGAAGATTCCATAAGAAGGGAGTACGGGCTCCAACTGTGATCACCAGAATGCCCTTTCAAAACCCGCTGGTAATTGCTCTACATAGAGGAAAGTTAAAAGAGTGAGTTGTAAATCCCAGTAAATAGATCAAGGTTCCATGCTTTCCTACTTACACATATTATATCACAACAATACACAGGGGCTTATGCAAGTCTTACAAAACATGGAACCATGCGTCAAAAATCATATATAACAATGTGTCGTGCATGATTTGTTTCATGGTGGAGCATCGACAAATCAGATTAATCAAATATGATATGAACCAGAAGTCGATCAAATCATTAAAACATGAGCATCTTAATAGATCAACATAATTAGACAAGTGTATGTCACGCATAATCATTATCAAGAGATATTAATCAACTAACTAACTAATTAACCCACTAACTAACTCCCTAACTAACTAACTAACTAACTCCTTAACTCCCGAAGTTGAAGCCCCACCCATCAGGCAATCAAATCCCGATGCCTAGAGCCTCTATTATCCCATCAGGAAGGAAGCACCACCAACAGGTCACTCCGTTGCGTAGTGCCTCTCACACACACATTCCCAATGTGCTTTGGGGCTTTGGATATGCAATGGCCTTGCAAGACACAACCCTCTCGTGTGCCCTTATGACGAGAGAGTGTTACACTACCAAAGGGGTCCCAATGAGTAGTGCCTCACATAGATTTTGGGGGGTGTGACCCTCCCAAATACACACACTCCTAACTCTCATCCTATCATAGAGAATTAGGGAAAGATCACAACTTTCGACATATATATCTTATCTTATCATAGCAAAGGCATGTCTCCATGTGCCCATAGATTATCACAAGAATGTTACCATGCACACATATCTCATCAGTAGCATGTTGTAATGCACATATATCTCATCAGTAGCATGTTGTCATGCACACATATCTCATCAATAGTATGTTACCATGCACATATATCTCATCAATAATATGATATACATATAATCACAAACCATCACTATATCATAGTATCATGCTTTTCAGCTCAAGAGACATTATCATGTCAATATCATGTTACATATCAATGCAATAGACATCACCATGTCATATTGTCATACTTATCAGCTCAAGAGACATTATCATGTCAATATCATGTTATATATTAGTGTAAAAAGCATCACCATGTTATGTTATCATGCTTATCAGCTCAAGAGATATTATCATGTCAATATCATGCTATATATCAATGCAATAAACATCATCATGTCATATTTTTGGTTTTCCCAGATGAACATTGTCCACCTTTAAGGGAATATCATTAAATTTAACGATCATTTAACCCTGCAACCAAATTTATGAAAAAGTAGACCTATAAAAAGACAACTTTGATATAGGAAGTACCCTCAAATATTGGTTTAAAGTTTGTCAAACTGTTTGATGTTCTTGGGTAAAGTTTCTGTTTTACACTACAGAAAATCCAGAGTGACACCCAAATAGAAAAATGACCATAACTTTCAAACCACAGAGGCTTTTATTATGATTCCAAAATCAATTTCAAAATAGATTCATCTATCTATCATTTCAAAGTGGTTTGATCTCATTCTAGTAGATTTTGTTCAGTAAAAATCTTCACATAAAAACATGTTAAATCCCTAGAATTTTAGTCCACAAATCTGGCATGCTTCAGAAAATGGTAAATAACTTTCAAATCAAATGAGATATTAATAAGGGTATTTTCCATGCAGAAATAGATTCAATGCACTACTGATCCACCGAAATTCATGGCCTAAAGTGAGGTTTAAGGTACCCAAACAGTCTCTCAAATAAGGGTCACAATTATGGAAATCAGAACACACTTTAAAAGGATTTTAGTAACATGCACCCGCACTCACACTCACACCCATACACATACTCGAGTTTCACATTATGATTAGGTAAAGAAACATGAACTAACATAATCATGAAGCTATGAAAACTAGATCCACTTACCTACTCCAATTGAAATTCCAAAGTGTTCCACCAACTTCACCTTGAATGCCAAGCTCCAATGAATTGGGTCAAAGCTTAAGAGATTAAAGCTTGGGGAGGTTTAAGAGACTTAAGGGAGGAGAAGGAGAACGTGGGTGTAAGAGGGGTAGTGAGGAGAGAGAGAGAGAGAGAGAGAGAAAGGGTGCACATGATAAATATAATAGACAAATATTATTTATGATAAACAATTATTAAAATGCCCCTGAAAATTCCAGGGGCATTTTGATCATTATATTTATGGGAAATATTTGTTTTGTTATCACCCTAGGTTTATGATGGAATGCCCAAAATTTCATCCAAAAATGTTTTCTATGAAACAAATAAAAAATAAACCAGTGTTTGGCATGACATTGTGGCATGAACAATCATGGTCGTTGGTTTTGAATTAAACAGCTAAGAAGTGGGATCACATTTGACTTATATGTTGCTGGGTCACAAAGAAAGCTTTCCCTTTTGTAATTGTCACAATTAATTAATTAGAACAACACTAAGTTAACAACATTCGGAGAGAGAGAACCATTCATGTGTATTTTAAATGATGGGAGAGACAGAGAGAGAATAAATGGAAAAGAGGTATGTTGTGGTTTTAAACATGAGAAAGAGAGAAATGGGGTATGTTTTGGTTTTAAACATGAGAAAGAAAGAGATATGGGGCGTGTATAAAGTATTAATAAAAGAGAAAAAAATTTGTGTATTTTAAATAAGGAGATAGAGAGAATATAAATGGGAGGTACAAATAAAAAATGAAAAGAAGCATGTATGTTTTAAATGTTAGAAGGCAGAGGGGGAGTAAATTAAGAGAGAGAGAGAGAGTGAGAGAGAGTGTGTGCAAGCTATTTTACCTACGCTTGTATTAGTTAATATAGAATACTTTTAGTTAGGTGCCTCGATCTCGCCCTTCGGGTCGGGATGACATGGCGGCACATGTCTCGAGTTTCAGGGGAACCCCGAACTTGAGATCGCTCTCTCGAGAAGCTTGTTTGGAAACAAGGGCAGGTATAGCAACCGATGAGAGAGGAATTAATGGTGGGTTCAATACTTACTCGGGTTGGCTCGTGTGTGCGCCCTCTTAGATCACGAAGAAAGCCCCCAAGTCTTTCAACTAGTTCGAAATCACCTCCCTTGGCCTGTATTCTCCTGTTTTTACAATCACACACACATGTTTAATATTACAAGGCAAGTGGGCCAAGGGACCCCACCTTGTCTTTGGGCAAATGTACACAGGCGTGCACATCCAAAAGAAGAAAGGGAGAATGAGGGAATAGAGATTGGGGTGAGAGGAAAAAAAGGAAGAGATAGAATAGAAGAAAGGGGAGAGAAGAATTTACCATGCAGTTAGACTGACACAGTGGCTAGACCAGTAGGTGATTAACCTGTCGTGGTAGCAAGACTGGCACAATGACTTAAATCGGCACAACGACATTACTACGAGACGACAGAACCAATACCGACCAGCCTGACATGATGGCTAGCCTATTGTGATAGTAAGATGGGCAGGGTAATTAGACCGGTGCAGTGACGTTACTGCTAGATAATAAGACTACCGTGATAGTGCTAATCTTAACCTCCTTTAGTTAAACAAAAGAGGAAGAAGAAAGAATAGATAAAAGAAAGAGAGGGTAAAGGGAAAATAGGAGAAGAAAGAAGGGGAAGAAAGGAGAAGGAAGAGTAAGAAGAGAAGAAAAGAAAGAGAGAGTGAAGAGAGAAGAAGAAGAGAAAAACAGAGCAAAATAAGGGAGAAGAGAGAAGAAGAGGAGATGAAGAGAAAGAAAGAAGAGAGAGAGGGAAAAGAAGAGAGAAAAGGAAGAAGGAAGAGGGAGAAAAATAGAGAGAAAAAGAAGAAGGAAGAGAGAGAAAGGTGGGGAAAGAAGGAAGAAGGAAGAGAGAGAAGGAAGACAGGACAACGATGGGCTTCCGTCATCCATGACATGAGAGAGAGATAAGAGAGAACATGAACGACGATGGCTTCCACTGTCCATGACATGAAAGAGAGAAGAGGAAGGGAAAACACAGATGGCAATGAGCTTTCGCTGTCCAAGACAAGAGAGATAGAAAGATAGAGAGAGAAGGAAGACATGAATGACGATGGGCTTCCGTCGTCCATGACAGGAGAGAGAGACAAGAGAGAACATAGACGATGATGGCTTCCGCCGTCCATGACATGAAATAGAGAAGAGGAAGGGAAACACATACGGCGATGAGCTTCTGCCGTCCATAACAAGAGAGAGGAGAGAGAAGATGCATGGATGGCAATGAGCTTCTGGCATCCATGATGAAGAGAGAGTAGAAAGAAGATGCATGGACGATGATGGGCTTCCGTTGTTCATGACATGAAAGAGAGAAGAGCAAAGATGCATCGATGACGATGGGCTTCCGCCGCCTATGACATGAGAGAGATATAAAGGAGAACATAGACGACGATGGCTTCCACCGTCCATGACAGGGGAGAAAGATGAGAGAGAAAAATGTGGATAGCGATAGGCCTCCGCCGTCCATGATAGGGGGCAAGAGATCTGGACAATGACCTGGCCCGCCACTCAAGTTAGGGCCCGACTCACTGTCAATGTTCCAAGAAACAAGAAAGGGAAAGAGAATGTCACGCGGGACGATAGATACCGTCGTGCATGACTAAGGAGGAGAGAGAAAGGAAATATTAGAGAGGAAATATAGAGGAAGAAAGAGAATAGAGAAAGAAAGAAGGAGAGAGAGAAACATAGAAGAGAGAGAAAATAAAGATAGAGAAAATAGAAGGAGAGAGAAAGAGAGAAAAGGGAAGAGAGAGAAAGAGAGAGACAAGAGGAGAGAAAGAGAGAGACGAGAGGAGGAGAGAGACAAGATGAAGAGAGAGGAAATTACCTTACCGAAGGGTACCAGCCTTTTTCTTCACTTTCCTCTCTCTCTCTAAGACGTGCCCACAATCTCAATGCAAAATTCTCAAATTTTATTCATCAGCGTGGAACGTGAGGGGAAGCCTTTTACAATTAGGTTTAGCGAATATTTATAGAATTGGGCCCAAACATGGGTGGATGCCCAAAATCTACCCCAATTGATGATAACTACAATATTTGAATTAAAGAAAAATATAAAAATATGGTACAAAATGATGTTTTTACCCCTGCTTAACAATTCACGAAATTCTAAAACAATCCCTGTTGCTGCCCAAGAACATGCGTGATCTTCCATGGATGATTCATAGTTGCTCCGGCACCCGTTTTGCCGAACGATGATTATTTTCTCGTTGGGCTCGGCGTGACGATCGATTTGATACCAACTTTGAACCACGGCTCGCATTTTTAGGCCACGATCATGCAACTCGAAATTTGCATGGATCATGGAAACTTTGGATCCATAGTTTGCTCGTTTCTTGATAGTTTTCTTTAATTTCTTCGTTGAATCGCACTGAGCATACCGTCACGATCGTGTTACAATAAACGCAGCTCGATTTCGTGCCCGAACGAAGATTTCGCAACCTTTGGTTTTTGGTCTGAAATTTACAGCAACTTCGATGCTTTCATGTGTCGAATTCGACCGTTCATCACATGTGGGATTCGGACCAGAGATAGCTCTAGATCTTACACACGCGATGGAACTGGTCTCGCATCGATCCGATGTGTGAGCATCCTGATATGGCCACGAGAGTGAGTCGTGGTACTGCTGAATTTTCTGCAACTTTTGCCGCGAATTACCAATTTCTCTCTCGCTTTTCTCCCTGCTCGTGTGTCATCACAGGATGTACCACATATTGAAATGCTCGTCTTAACAAGACGAACACACTCCAAAAAGTTTGAGCGTGATCCGACTCAAAACGAGTGAGTTACAGGTCTTTGAAGTTGCTACTCGTGACTGTGAAAATAGTCACCATTAATGGTGACTTGGTGCAGGGAGGCCGTACGGGAATAGTGTGCAACCTAGCCTTTTTCAATAATTAGCCCATAACTTTATCCTGCAGTATCCGTGTGAGCCAAAACTTGACCCGCAAGGATTTTCGACCATGCCGGATCCAACGGCGGTGGTCTCATAGTTATTTGACATACCAAAAAAAGAGTTCTAGTTACAGGGTCCATTTCAGGGTGTCAGAGGCTGGTTTTTCTGAAACTGTTTCTTTGTCTGCACTACCTTAAACATGTCGAATTACAACGAAACTTGGCAGGTGGCCTTTTGAAGTACTTAGTAATATTTTCACCCATTTTGGAGAAATTCTGAGACTGTTGAGAATTCCATTGTAAACCAGGACTTTACTGACTGGCTTCGTCTTTATTCCACATCGAGGACCCAAGGTGTGACAAATGTTTTCAAACAACTTTGAATGAGACCATTTAATTTAGAGAAAATTACATATTGATACTTTTTTGCTGGTTCAATTACCAAATGGGTTGTCATTTGCTCAAAATTAAGAGCACCACCTCCTCTTGGCATTTTTTTTTTAAGTTGCCCTCCTGCAATTCAAATGCCGAACAGGGGGAGGGCTAATTTTTAAAGTAAAAGTGTTGTCTGGCATTTCAATTATCAGACAGCTTTCTGGTCCTCATAAGCCCTACGCTACCACAAACCTTCCAGCGTGTATTTATCAAAAATTAACCTCCTCTACAACCTTTCTATTTTGCGCTTGCTTTTGCCAGTGTGATCGACATTTCCATGCTCGCCTCAACTAACTGGATGCCATGGCTTAGTTTTTCCTTGCTTGTTCTCTCCAAAATTTGTTGTATTTTTCGTGATGCAAGCAAGAAGCAGCACGAAAGAGAGAAAGCGGTGGAAGATGGGGATACTGTTTGCAATAAGTCTCCATGGCGTCTGCAACCTTTTCCATGAAAAGAACCCTATAAGAAGGCTTTGTTTATTTTCCCCTTCAACTTATTTGGCCTCTGCAATAAGTAAATACTAGGTTCTTACTAAGCCTCTGCAATACTTTCTATTGAAGAAAACCCTATTATCACTAACCCCATTCTTTTCCCCAACTAGTAGAAAACCATCCATTAATTCTAGTTTCTTCCCAATCCTCTCTCCAAAATTTTCTAGCAAATTTTCCATCCAAAACTAGTCGGAAAACACCATGGACTCGTATCCCTTTGTCATGATCATCATCCAAATTAGCTCGAGCTTATGACCAGGCATCTTTTAGGCTCAAAGGGAGTCGCACCAACCTCAACTTCCCCCTCAAAGTTGGATGGAACCCTAATAGAAAACCTAATGGATTTGTAGAGGAAGCCGCAAACACGAGCCAAAACCCTAACGACGTTTCAAAGGGAGCACAAAATCACCAAGCAAGAGAGAGAGAGAGAGAGAGAGAGAGAGAGAGAGAGAGAGAGAGAGAGAGAGAGAGAGAGAGAGAGAGAGAGAGAGAGAGAGAG
>NW_006494910.1:658617-673787 GCF_000471905.2 Amborella trichopoda | reverse complement strand
AAAAAGCTGAATAAAGCTGTTTACAGCCTGAAAATCAGATCACATGCCAAAAAAAACAAAATAAATGATAAAAAAATGACAAATTTGAAAGAATCCCGTGAAGAACACTGTGCAACCCGTGTTCTTCACGGACTCGCCGATTCCGCACAGTGAATCAGCGAGTCACTGTGCGGAATCGTCCGGTTCTCTCTAGAACCGGACGATTCCCGATTTTTAAACCGATCCGGTCCATTTTCGTGAATTCCGAGTCGAACAGGGCGAGTCCGGTTCGACTCGGCGATTTTTAAAACGCTGGTTGTGACCGAACCAAATTCAGGATAGTATGAATCCCGATTCGATTTCTCCTTAAAATCCCCTACACATTTTTCTCCTTTTCTTTTAAGCTTATTTAATTATTTTAAACCAACAATCCGACATGTAGATGAACAATCCACCCCACCGATCTAGAACACTGGGTTGTATGCTTTGTCAATAGTGTCACCCCTGCAAGGATATTAGTCAGAAAAATTTTAATTGATTTTAACTATGGGTGTGGTTTCTACAAGGTTTGCAACCTACAAATTTTATAATAACATGAAATTTTGGTGTAAAATTTTAAACCTCAAAAATAGTTAAAATCAAATATATCTAAAAACATACAAAAATCTTGAAAATGGAAGGTCTAGATAATATGTTGCAAGATGAACGATTTTTGAGACTTAATTTTTTTTCCATATTCATAAATCATGATGTTGAAATGATTAATTAGAGAGTTTTTCAACATTAAAACAACTTTTTCCAATAGACTTTTTGAAGTGGATCTTTAATTCTATATGTTTAAGTTGCAACCATACATGAACTTTTTCCTTTAACCGTATGTGGCTGTGCTTTAGCATTTGGGAAATGTGGGTGGGGCCGTTAAATAATAACACATTTAAATTTATCAAATAAACTTGGCAGTAACAACTTTTCTCTCTTACCCGCATGACAGGGAAGGGTGGTTTACTAAATACCATGGTGTAAAATCGGCTCCTGTCATTAAACTTGTTAAAGGCATTTTGGTCCCTCAGTTTCTAAATAAATAAAATCCTCTTTGATTTTTCTGTTTTGCAGAGAAGCTTTTGTTCACCAAAAACAAATTCATTCGCTAAAGCCCTACAATCCCCCAACAAGAGAGAGAGAATCTATAGAGAGAGACCCTCTCAGAGAGTTAGAGACAGAATCCTAATCTGTTTCCTCGAAGAGTTAGGGAGTTAGCGAGGCTCAATGAACAACCCTATGGTCTCTCTGTAAGTACCGACACTATCATTTGTTTCCTCCGAATTTTTTTTTTTTTCTCGCATCTTTTGACCTTATTCTCTGCAATTATGTGCACGGAAGTCATTCTAGGGTTTTCTCCTGTTGGGTGGTAACACATGACGATTGAAGGTCGGAGATATGAAATTTGAAGAGACATCCTTGACTAGTTACCTTGTGAAGAATCTCGAACCTCTGTGAGTGCATTTCCCTATTTCAATTTTTGTTTTCTTTGTGATTGAATCATTCGGCTGTGTAAGCTGGTGATGATGGTATTTATATTGTGGTTCTTATGAGATTTTGGCGGTATTTTCGCTTAGGAATATGAGAAGTTCTGCTGTTTGTGAACCCTAGGGTTCAATGGTTAGAAATGTCTTTTCAGTAAAAGAATCAAGGAACCCTGTGCTTTAGGTTACTATGTGTTTTTAGTGAGAAAATCAGTGAACCATAGGTTGATGGTTCATTATGACTTCTGTGATATGTTTCAAACCTTGATTCAACAGTCTGATATAATTGGGTTTTTGCCAGTGTTATCTGAGGTGCAAGGACATAGGTACCCTAAGCACTTGCTTGGAGTTTTTGCAGCGCCTAGAGTTCAATTGCTACGGAAATCATAAACAAGCATGACTATATCTTTTTTTTTATTTTTTAAAATTCTATCTTCATAAATGTATAAATCTCTATGTATAGCTTGAAAGTTACTATACAAATCTGTATTTCACTTAGTGAGTTTCGCACATTACATTAATCGATTGTCATCTATCAAGGTGCTAGATCCTTATATTCTAGTGATCACTCATCCCTGTTGGTAGGAATGAGTGATTGAGAAACTAACCATACTACTCATCCTAGCTGTAGTCTCTAGAATATTCAAGTTCCTCTCTCTTTCTCCACCTTGTAACTTCTATCCTTTGTTCACCTTTTAATATTTTGTATACGTCCCTGTTCTTCTGCACCTAGTGCAAATGATGTTTGCTTCGTTCGTTAATACGTTTTGTTACATTTGTAAAAGAAAATCGAAAATCAAATATCCAATTGTCAGTAGTCTCAAATGCCAATCACATAATAATGTGATATAAATTTATGCCTTGGAACACAAAATTTAAAAGGGGTGGTACCATAACATGGAGTTGACTGTAGTTCCATCGTAGATTGCTGATCCAAGTTCTTGTAACAAAATCATGACTTCAATATTACTTGAGGAGATGAGAAAATTCCCACCCTTCCTCTTGGTGGGTAAAATACCCTTGACCCGACGGCTGTTTGTCCTGTTAGTTTCATTTGCTGCTATGCAGCTGAGGCCTTGATGCCTTAGTTGGGCTTTATAAATATTCATAAATAATTTAAAAATATTTGTAGAGGCTGATGTAAATAGATTCAATTTTGGAGATTGATAGATATACTTGGGCATCAATATTTCAATCCAATGAAAAATAGTTAATATTAACACCCCCCCAAAAAAAAAGAGCAAAGAAAAAACAGTCACTTGGTATTCTTGTCATAGGTAGCATAGAATTCTACGACCCTTATCTTTAAATGGTGTCCTTGCTGCTGCTGTTTTATGTTATGCTTTGGTCTTACATTTGATGTACATTTTTAATAAATACTTTGTTGAATTAGGTTTTAAAGTACATGAGAACCCTCATGTCCTAGAGTTTCTTCATTGTTTGTAAATATACCTAGTTTAATGTATTTCTTTCCATTTTAAAGAATGCTAAACTCTTATTGATTTAAGATGCCCTACTTGGGATGGAAATACATTCATCTTCTCGACCATAGGCATAAAACTCTTCTATACTTTTTCCTTGGTAAACAAGGGACGAACTTTTTGATACAGAAATGGACATGTACCCCCTCTCACAAATTTGTGGTCCACAAACACTCTTGTGTCTATGAAAACCGATAAACCTCCTCTAACATTAAAAAATCGGACCAGTACGCCCCTTATCCTCTTTTTCCATGTAATTACCAAAGTACCCATATTCTTTTCAAAAAACTCACAATTGTCTAGGTTAGTCAAAAAAAAAAAAACCTCAACCGACCCGAATTTTGCCAAAAATGGGGAATATTCAGATAACTCTTCATTTCTTAGATTCCAATCGAAATTGGATCATATCCACTCCCATAGAAGTAGGGGTGAGAGAGAGAGAGGATATACTCAAGCGCTTCTTATCCACATAGCCTCATTCTCTATGATAAAAAATTAACAAGGAGCTTTTCCTCCCGATTTATTGTTGAACCCTCATCTCCAAAACCTCTGGGACTTTTTAAATGCAAGCAACTTCAATGTTTGACTGTTGTTGGAAATCGATTTTCTAGAGAGATTCTGATACACCGAGCCTAAAGAATCTTGTCCGGCTTGATTACTCTTCAAACCACTTTAATGAATCCTTTCCAACTGATCTTGATGATGTAGGCTCACTTTCTGGCACATTGAGCCTATCAGAAAATCAATCTTTTGGGGAATCTTGGTCAGCTACCCATCGCAGTGTGCTTAGGCTTGAGATCAAATAATTTGGTTGGACCAATACCACGAATCGACTCATTAACTAACTACAACCCATCTACATTCTTAAACAACCAAGGCCTATGTGGTTTCCCCTTACAGGCACCTTGTTGGAATTCTCTAGTCTAAACACGTAGATCCTATTTTACCAGTTCTTTCTTCCAAACCCTATAAAACCCATTTCACCTTCCTTGCAACTTCCAACCAAATTCAAGCTTGTCGTGGTTTTTTGAATTGGGATGATTTTGATGTTTTTGAAAAGAATAAGGATATTTGGGTAAATTTTATAGGCAAAAAGGTGGGGAAGGGTTATTGCTCCAATATTTAAAGGTTGCAGGAGGTTCATGAGGTTTACATAGACCCGAGGTCTGTATGGAGCACAAATTTATTAGGGAGGTCTATGCCCTTTTTGCTTGTTGGTAGTAGCACTAAAGCATAGGTTTTGTAGTTTTGAATTAGTAGTTTGTTATTGAGTTATCAATTTTGGAAAATGAAAATCATGAACTAGATAGAGTATGGATTTCAAACCATTCCTTCCTTGATTCTTAAGTACCCCGATTACCTAGAACCCCATCGGGCCACAAATTGATCCACCTTAAGATTGGGTTCGAAAACTATTCTGATTCTTTAATACGTGGTTTGGACACAATAATTGTGAAAAATTGTCAAAAATTCTTGGAGTGAAAGATAATGGTTCATTTGGGTCTATAATGGTTTTGCAAAAATGTTTGGTTGTGCACCATATGATTGAGATAAAAGGAGTACAAGTCTAAGCATGTAAGGGGATTGGGTCTGATTGGGTCCTAGCCGACCAAATCCGACCTGAACCAACTAAATATTACTAGGGCATGGACCTGGATGGTGACTAGGTCATTAGACCTAGACCTAACCTGATCTGACTCTAACCTGACTAAATCTTTGTTGGACCTTGCTCGGGTCTAAATAAATCAGTATATATAGTTATGTGTATATTTGGGGGGGGGGGGGCTAGGTCGACCTTGACCCTTATTTGATCGGGACTGGGTCTAGGTCAAATGAATCTTGAACTAACATGCCAGGTCCAACATTCGTGCCCAGACCTGGACCCGACCCAATCCTATTGCCACCCCCTACTCAAGACCCCTTTTCAAATAGAATGCCGCTTAGTAGTAGCATTTAGCACGACTGTGTGAAACAGTTTGGGTGTCCCTAGTGGCGACCGCCAACACCATCTCAATACCAGAATCCATTGTGGAAGCTTTATCAAAAACAACATCAACCATGTTCTTATTGGGTGTCCGTGGTCATCAAAGGCCTTATGAGAGGTTGTATTCAATATTTTGATATAGTGGAACATAAACTCAGTGGGAGTATGGTCTTTGTGGATCGAGATAGGCAAATGCTATTTGCCAATACTCAGACTTGGCTTGACGTGTTAGGCTAGTTGAGTTGGATATCCCTTGTTACATGGGCATAAAAACCGATGAGGGTTAGCAGGGTCATCCCTTGATGAGGTCGGAGTTGCCCAGTATAGTGAGCCAAGGGACTGTGTAACCCTTGTGTGTGATGGTAGACCTCTAGAGAAGAGGGTCAAAGCCTCATCATTGAACCATCACACGACAGTACATATGGGAGCCGTATCGGGAAAGCGAGTCACCATTGATGGTGAAACATGTACATGTGCGAGAGATACCCCTGTACATCATAGAGTTTTGGTTGCATCAAATTTGTGTGACCTTGGACTCGTCTCTAGGAGAGAACCTATAATTCATAAAATGAGATTGTTTTGTTCTCCTTGCCTATTGGCTGACTTTGGTAGCCCAATCATGAACCCTTGCAGTGGTTTGTAGGTCATGGGAACTGTTGGGTCAGTTTGAGAAAGCAAGTGAGGATTATAGTCCACAGTAGAAGATGGAGTGCTTCAGCAATTTTATAATTTCTAGACATAGTCAGATGACTCAGATCTGATTTCCATCAACATTATTTGGAATTAATTATTTTGATGTTAAATAATTTTTAGATTGATTATTTGATTTTTAGAAGTCTATATATATTTTAGTTTTGCAACATGGATTTATAAATTGAGAGATATTGATTTTTCATTATTTAAATATTCAAAGAGAAATAATGTTTATTTTCAATATTGTAATTTATAATTCATTTATATTTATGGGGGCCCCACCATGCACACGTTGAGAAGTATGTGTGGCCCACTTAGGGGCCCCATCAGTGGCACACCTCTTCTTGGAGACTTTGATCTATTTTATGGATGTGCCATCTAAGGCACTCAATCAAGTTGCATGAAATTAGAAAGTTTTGAAATTACAGAGTATTGATTTCAATCATATATTGTGTGTAAGAAGATTTGGGAAAATAAAAGAAAGTACGATATTATTCTCTGTGGTTTATTATTTGATGGGAATTAGGTTTAGGAAGCCGAAGTATAAGGTTCTAGCACATTCCTTTGAATTGTGATAGCTGATTTTAGGATTGGATGGCTCAAATTTCTCACTCCACATGTCTCTTATAATCAATGGTAGGGATTTAGTCTCCATAAGGGTGGCTAATCCTAAGAAATCCTAACCCTTGGAAAACTCTATAAACAGGGGCTCTCCCATCTCATTCTCGCACACCTCTCTCTTCATATTTCTCTCTCTCACCTAGGGTGGCATGCCACCTTCTCTCATCTTGCCCTTAGACCCCCCCCCCGCACACACACTCTCTCTACGCATTGAGGCTTAGGTTAGCATAGTAATTCCATTTCTCTCCTATTGGTAAGGGTAGTAGCCAAGGCTTTTCCATACTTTGTAGATCTAAGATAGACCATTGATCCCGTTTGCCATTGGAGGAGACCTGGTGTAGGGTGTACTAAGTCCGGATGAGGTAATCTTCCAGCATCTTGTTTTGTGCTTTGCAGTCTTATTATGTCTTGTCCTTTCTTATTCCCATATACATTATGCTATTTTTGTTTATTAAATAAAAGAAGTTGTAATTATGTGGCAACAAGTGAGAACCTCTTTTGGTTGTTTATTTGATTTATTTGAGTTGATTTAATTGTATTTGGACCATTGTAAGTGATCTAGTCGGTGAAAAGAAGAAAAATTAAAAACTATATACAACGTGCTAGATCACTTTGTCCAACCATCAGTTCTCTATGCATACACTAGATGTGCAAAATGATGAAAGTTTCTCTCATGCACTTTATAGAGTTCTCTCATTCACTCCCACTTTCAATTGAGATTGAGTCAAGAGACGTTTATTATTCCATCAATGGTATTTAAAATAATTTAGTGAGTATAGAAGTCATTTGAAATTAAGAATAAATGAGATTGGAAGTCTAATGAGTTGGTCATGCTCGCTACCATTTCTATCTGTATTGCTTTCATTATACTCTTGTATTACATGAAGCAGAAAATTATCATAGGTAGGCATGGAAAATTGAAAAGGAAAAATATAGATTCGTATGGTCATGATAAGAACATGACTTATCTATTAGATTAAATCATGAGCTCATCATAAGAGAAGCAAAATCTCACCTCACCAATTGCATAATTGCCAGATCAACCTCAAGGTAAATGCAATGCATGAGG
The DNA here is from genome assembly GCF_000471905.2 of Amborella trichopoda. The sequence goes on along the minus strand of NW_006494910.1, from coordinate 666,437 downwards.
AGCAACACGAAATTGAATCCTGTATAAAGAAGAAAGAATAAGGGAATGTTGCATGATTTGGGTGTGCACAAGCTAAAAAGCAAAGTTGCCTTGGGAAATGGAACTTAGAGACCTTCAGATTGGTGTCGAAGTTAAATAGGTCGAGGAAAAACTCGAGATGCTACAAGAGCAACTTGAGTTTATTCCAAACAACTTTGAACCTTATAATGAGGATAAGGAACTCCATTGGGAGCTCTCTTTATACAACTTGATAATGAGTAATCTCTTTGTCAAAAAAGCATCGACGCAAATTTGGATAACCTAATGCAACTCTTAGACTTTGTTTTTACTTTTCTAATTCCATGACTAAAAGCTACCGTGCTACCATCAATGAACTCAAAAAGCAAGATGGCTCCATTACCATGACCAAGGAGATTATAATCCATGATACCACTTGTTTCTACAACAATCGTCTACTAGAGTGCAACCCGTGTCCCTCAAATTCAATATCCCATAGTGTGAAACCCAAATTACCTATGAAGAGAACAACTCACTCCAAGGAGTGACCTCCGAACAACTCACTCCCATGTATACATTCCACAAATCAAATCATTAAGAGAAAATGAGAAACACATTGAAAGAATAATGGAAAATAATCCCCAGACTCAGTAATCGCCTAAGTCCATACAATGAATTGGGTGATTAACTGCATCTCCCATAGAGGACAATTGAGTTCTTGTTAGTGTTTAGAAAGCAATAATTAGGTGCTGACTCACCACTCAATAATTCGAATCGGATAGTCGATTTCCAGGTTGGCTCACCAGTTCCTTGACAATTTCCAAGTTGCCTTGCCAATTCTTGGTGGGTTGGCTTGAACAATGGAAAAAAGTGAAATAAATATGAAGAAGGAGAAACATCAACGCGAATATCAGGAATCACCCGAGTCTCTACAGGGAACTACGCTATTCAATATAGCTCCCATGAAGGAGCAATGAGTTCTCGATGGTGTTTAAGGAAAAGGAATTGAGTACGAAGTTGGGCATTTGCTAATTTGATTCGGCTCACTGATTTGAGGCAGGTCGGCCTAAATGATGAGAAAAAGGAAAAGAATATGAAAAAAGAACCCACAGTGAACTAGGTGATTCATTAACACAGTTTTAGAAAACCCTAGCCGTTCAGTGGTTTGTGATAATATAGAACCTGGGAACTGCCATGTTTGAGTCGGCTCAAGCACGTCCTAGTCAGCTCGTTGGTTTCACAACTGCTAATGTAAAAAATGACCATGAAAATGGAATGCAAAACTTTTTAATAAGTGGTCGTTAACTAGAAAATCGTTAGATAGCAACAAATTAGCTTGAAATCTAAGACTCTGACTTCAAAACATAGTTACCAGGATTGGCACCGCATCAAATCCAAAATCAAGATTTCGTCAAGATCATAATTACTATGAAGCTCCAATTAGTAGGGACTGCGTTCCGTACACCCTAAATTCTAGTGAACTAGATTCTAATATATAATGCAATTCTAAACCTTATTGTTATACAATAATATATTACTGTAGTATGCTACAATACGTTGCGTTACTCAAGGATTATACTATACTGTACAACACTGCTATACTATAATATATTGCTATAATATACTGTAATGCTATGCTTTGTACTACATGTTCCTATAGCATGCTATAGGCTACTATATTTGAATTTACTAATACAAATATCTAGTATATCTAGCATATGTTATGCTTTCTTGTATATGCTACTATATTATACTAATATATACTATAATACAATGCTGTACTATATTATACTGTATTTCTATACTACAATACCATGAATTCTGGACACCTTGTAACTCAGGATCTCGGTCCTTAATATGAAAGATTGATATTATGAGGTTCAAATATTGTAGAGGAGCGAGATTCCCATCCCTGGAGCACATGAGTGAGATTCCAGAGCAGAACTGACCCCTTGGTTGGAAGATTTGGTACTATGGTTCAAAAATAAAAAACTTTTGAATCTCTCTTTAGCATCGAGATCCCTCACACTAGGATCATACTCACATATTTAGTGGTCTCCCATGGGGATTCGAATTTTGTTCACTTAGGGATGAAGATCCATTTTATCAAGGACAACAATCCTTGAAAGATGGGGATGACGATCCCTTGATTAGGAGACAAGCTTGGCTTGGACTTTAATTTTGGAATCGTTAGAGTGAGCTTCCCAGGGAAGATGGGGGAAGTGCCAACCTCCCTACCCGACTCCCACTTCTATGATTTGTGCTATATGGCTAGAGAGAAATTGACAGGCAAGGAATGACCTCCATCATCCCAATCTAGTGGTGCCAAAGGAGATGACTTAGAAAAAATGAAATTGTGTTATGGAAGTAAGGAAACGCTCCCCTTCCCCCCTTCCCCCACTCTAGAAATTAAAGAGAGACAATGAATGAAAGATGGCGAATAGAAATTCCCAATGGACCCTATAGTGAGGAACAGCATATGCAGAAAGGTTCTTATGTACTTGAGAAACAAGGCGGATTGTAGTGAGGATACATTGTAAATATTGTACAAACAAGGACCTAGTTCTTAAACTCTTCTAAAGCTTAAAAACAAATTAATGCAGGTAGGGTTCCCACACAAACCATTCGCATGCGCATGTGTAGTAGAACAAAGAACATGTATATGATCTAAACAAAAATAATAGTGGCTAACAACACTTTTGGCATGACTTGGTTTTATTTCAAATTGTAATTGCTTTTTATATTTAATAATCTTTCCTTTAATTTAGAATTTATGAGTATTTGTCATTCATCTTTAATGTGCTTAAAATTTTTTTAATGGCACAATATGTGTTATCATGGTTTGTAGGACGGAAGCTGACCCAGTGATTCTTGCCAAGTATGTCACGGCATTATTAAAAAAAGACAAACCTATAAAGGAACTACAAAAACTTTGCAATGAGAACCTGGTTGAATTTCTGGGCCAAGGTATGCTTTTCTTCTCAAATTGTCTCATTTGTCTTTTAAACCCATTTCTATTGTGTTAGGTTTATGACACAAAGTGACTTTTTACTAAGATCTACACATTTTTTGTTGCTGTACCTGTACTTCTATCTATGGGTTGTCACACAGCCAAAAAACAGAAATACAAAAAATATCACTTCTATACTTTTCTCTGTTTTTCAAGGTAATTAATTTCTATCCTTTTCCCTGTATTGTCCTGGGAAAGTTGAATTCTTTGTTTTTACATACATTAGTTTGTGTGTGCTAGAGACTCTTGTGATTGTAAGGCCAGTGTCTCTGGGACACCATTACTGGTGCCTACACGTGACTCATTTCAGGTGTGTTTGGCACATCTATCCAAGTAATGCTGACTTTGGGTACCGTGCCCATGCACTTTTAGATAGTTGTATTGAAATGTTTTTCCCTTTGGTCGAATTTTTGTTTACTCATCTTTACATTTCCCCTCGAGTGTCTGGCACTTCTATGGGGGTTTCAATTATGCGTGTCAACACCTACAGCTAAGGTCTTACACTTCTCATCACTTGAGGTGTCAGTGTTGCTTGAAACTCACAGTTGTAGATTGGGCTGCATTGTAGGAATTCCTTTGTGCTATTATTTAGGCTTCCCTTTGTGTATTGACAAGCCGTGAAAGTTGCTTTAGGGCTTAGTAGTTTGAGGTTTGCTAGGGGGTTGGCTCTCCTCAGATGGCTGCTACGTCTAATCTATGAAGTGTATGACTCTATTCAATGTAGTGCTTGCAGCATTGTCATCTATTACATGTTACATGTTTTTTACTCCAATGTCATCACTGAATAGGTTGAAGAGATCATAATGGCACTTTACATAGTTGATGGAGAGAGATCTTGCATGTCCTGTGTAAACCAATCTTTGCACAATGGCACTCCAAGCATGTTCACCTCTTGCCAATCTTTTCACTCTCTTGTTAGGTTCAAGGTAAACTGTGGAAATGGGGTCTCCTTTTGGCCTAATCTCTGGATTGGGGGGTGTCCCCTTAGAAATCAATAACCCAACCTTTTCTTAGTTTTAGACTTGCCTTCGGCTTTTATTGCTGAGTATTTCAGACCTTCCTACCAACCCTTCATGTGGAACCTAATCTTTAGAAGGCCTCATAGATTCCAAAATCACTGACCTACTCGCTCTTCTCAACCTTTTATTAGGTTTTTTCAAAAAATACCTCTGTCCCAGACAAGCTTATTTGGACCCCATCTCATACTAAGACCTTCGCTATTTGCTCCTTCTATAAAGCTCTCTCAGCCACACCATCCATCACCCACCCCCCCCAACATAGTTTGGATTACCCCTTGCTCCCTCGAATCCATGAGTTGGTTTGGCATACAATCCGTAATCAGGAAGTCGCAATTGATCATCTCCAAAGTTGAGGCTTTCCTCTTGCAATCTGTTCTTTGTACTTTCATTTTGCTGCGGCCTTTTGGGAGTTAATCTGAAGGAGTTTAATTGTCAGTGGGTTACACCCATTTCCAGGGGGTGGCCTTTTTTGGCCTTCTTCATCGCATCTTACCCCGACGTCAGCCTCTTCCTATGGAGGGCTAGGGTCCTAGCTATTCTCTGGATAATTTGGAAGGAGAGAGATTCAAGGATATTTCAAGGCATTCAGAAGTCTATTCAATATGTTTTGGACGAGCTCCTTAACCTTACCATTTTTTGGGCATCTAGACATATGCTCCTCAAGCATTTCTCTTGATCAGATTCCCTAACCAATTGGAAGGTCTTCGTTTCCCAACAAACTGACCAGACAACCTTGATCCTCTTTGTGGTTTCCCTCGGATCATGGCTTGTTGAATTTAACTTTGATGGCTGTTCCTTAAGTAAGCCCGAACCTGATGGTTTTGGGGTTATTTTTAGGGATGAAGAGGCCAACATTTAATTATTCTTTTGTGGTCCTCCTGGTAATGACAACTCCACTTGAGTTGAGAGCAGACATTTTTGGAAGGATCTCTTTAGGTTTGACCCCTTTTAGGGTTGTTACCGTGTCGTGGAAGGGGATTCAAAGAACATCATTTTATGGGCCTAAAGGATGTCCCAACACCCTTCGCATGTTCTTCACAATTTTGACATGGTATTCCATATTTCCTGGTCTCTTGGAGTTGTCTTTCATCATATCTGGGGGGTGTTTTGCTGCTAGTGTTGTTCCACCACTTCAAGAAGGCAGGTCCCTGTAGTGTTTTTTTCCAGTGTAGGATAGTAGAGAATATGAAGGGGTACACGGGGATATGGGTTTGAGGAAAGAAATGAGATGGGTGAGGCTATTCCAGATTTTGCTCTAACTTACAACCTAGCAATAAAAAACACGTGCTTTAAAAAGCGAGATGAACATTTAATAACCAATAAAAGTGGATCACATAAAAGCCAGATAGACTTTTTCCTAGTTAAAAAGGTAGATTGACTATCATATAAAGACTGCAAGGTTATCCCGAGAGAGAGTTTGACTAACCCAACATAGGCTCGTGGTTACGGACTTCTGCATAAAAACATGGAAGAGAAGGGGTAAAAGTAATGGGTGTCCAAGAACTAGGTGGTGGAATTTAAAAAATGAGAAAATAGACTTATTTAGGGATAAATTAATTAAAGAAGGAGAATGAAACTCTGAACATGAGGTCAATGTTATGTAGAGTGAGATGGCAAGCTAAACTAAGAAAGTGGCAAAAGAAGTTTTAGAAGAATCTAGAGGGAAAATACATTTCGATAAAGAAACTTTGTGGTGGAGTGATGAGGTTCAGAAAGCCATTAGTGAAAAACGATCATGTTATAACACTTGGTAGTATAATAAACATGATCAAAACTTGGAAGAATATAAAAATGCTAACTTAAGGCATATGATAATCTATACAGTAAACTGAGAACAAGAAAAGGTGAAACATATGTCTTCAAATTAACAAAAATGAGAGAGAAAAAGTGTAGGGATCTAGACCATATTAAATGCACTAAGAGTGAGGATCAAAGGGTCTCGGTGAAGGCTGAAGAGGTCAACGAAAGGTGGATAGTTTATTTTTAAAAATTATTAAATGACGAATACAATGGGAACATAGTGGTAGAAGGATCTGTTGGTATAAATGAGGGCGGAGGTTATAGATACATTTGTAGGATTAGGATATTGGAAGTGAAAGGAGTGTTGAAAATGATGAAGGTAGGAAAGGCTTTAGGACCAGATGGTATCCAAATAGAGGTTTGGAAGTGCATGGGGGTGATTGGCATTGATTGGCTGTCGAAGCTATTCAGCAAGGTTTTGAGAACAAAGAAAATGCCAGACAAATGGAAGAAACGTATTGTGGTGCTTATTTACAATAATATATGAGACATACAGAATTGTGCGAACTATCAAGGGATCAAGCTTATGAGCCATACTATGAAGCTTTGAGAGAGAGTGATTGAGCAACGATTAAGGCATGAAACGAGTGTATCTGAAATCTAATTTGGTTTTATGCCAGGGAGGTCAAGAATCGAGGTTATTTTCCTACTCAGACAACTAATTGAGAAGTTTAGGGCTAAGGGAAAAGACCTCCACATGGTTTTTGTTGATCTAGAGAAAGCTTATGATGGAGTACCTTGAGACTTGATTTGGTGGGTGTTAAAAAAGAAATGATTCTCCATGCATTACATCGACTTGGTAAGAGATATATACGATGGAGTGCTAGCCAGTGGAGAGAAGAGTGAGTTTTCAGTGACAATAGGTCTACATCAAGGGTTAGCATTGAGCCCGTACCTCTTTGTCTTAGTTATAGATGACTTAACTAAGCATCTACAGGATGAGGTACTGTGATGTTTGTTGTTCGCAGATGACATAGTTTTTGATCGATGAGACCTGAAATGACGTCAACACAAAGTTAGAACTTTGTAGGGATGCTCTAGAATCTAAAGGTTTTGAAATTAGCTGGATTAAGACAGCGTATATGGAATGCAAGTTTTGTAATAACAGAAGTAGACGAGGAACTAGTTATGATTGACGGCAAAGAAGTACCAAAAAGACTGCACTTTCGATCAGTGTTTTAAAATGCGGCCGCATAATGCGGGATGCGCTCTCATCCGAATTGCGAACTGGCGCATATGCGCTTTTGACAGATGCAGCTGCATATGCGCCGCATTAGGCCGCATCTCGCATCGCACCGCATCAGACGGCATCGCACCGCATCGTTACCGCGGAAAGTTTTTTCGATTTTGCCTCTCGGGGACGGGCAAAATGGTCTTCTGTAGTTCCAAAGTTTAGGGAAACTGTTTGGGGGGTTACTATACCCCCTAAACAAAGGAAAAACAAATTTGGCTAAATTTTTTTTTCCATCGAAATCTTCGATTTGGCGGTTGTTTGATACTTGGATGTTCATTTGATGCCTTTGATTGTTGATTTGGGGATGTTAAGGTGAATTTGTGATAAGAAATTGGGGATTTCAGAGGCCGTGAAGAAGTCGAGCACTAATTCACAGAGTCGGTAACTTTTTATTCCTTCTTGTACAATAATATTGTTATACTTATTTTGGGGCAATGTCTTCTTCCCACTTTTCTAGTAACAAGGATCGAGCTTACAAATATGCTAAACTAAAAAATCTGAAAGATAGAAATTGTGTGATATGCTTGCTCTGTGGAAATACTTATATGGGTGGTATTTTTCGACAAAAAGAGCATTTAGCCGGAATTTCTGGGAATATAAGAGCATGCCCACAAGCTACAAATGATATAAAAAAGGAGATTAGAGAATATTTGGATAGATTGAAACAAGATAAAGAGAAAAAAGAAAAGAAAAGAAAGGAATTACTTGATGATATGCAATTATTTGATGATGTTGATGATGATGATGATGATGATGATGA
>NW_006494910.1:608715-657672 GCF_000471905.2 Amborella trichopoda | reverse complement strand
ATATTGGTGGTAGTGCTGAGAGAAGAACACCTCTCTCTAAGGGGCCAATAGATTCTTTTTTCACCCCTAGCCCCGAAATTGTGGTTCTAGAGAGAAAGAAAAAAACAAAACAAACCACAATTGACAATAAATATAAGAAAGAACAAAGGAAGTCGGTATGTAAGTGGATTGCAAAGTGGATTTACATGGCTGGCATTCCTTTTAATACTATAACTTTGGATAGTTTGGCATGCATGGTCTAGGCAAATGGGCAATATGGCCCAAGATTTATTCCTCCTTCACTACATGAGGTTAGGGAGCTCTTGTTGAAGGATGCTGTATTTGATGTGAATAAAATTTTGATTTCTCAGAGAAAAGGGTGGGAGAAATATGGGGCCACTATTATGTGTGATGGTTGGTTCGATGGGAAATCAAGGCCGTTCATTTATTTTTTGGTTAACTGCCCAACAAGTACATTTTTTTTTAAGTCTATTGATGCATCAGACAAGTCACATGATGGTACATACTTATCTGGCTTGATGGATGAGATTGTTGATTTTGTTGGGGAGCAAAATGTGGTACAAATTATCACTGACAATGGTGCCAACTATGTTGCAGTTGGGCATTTCTTGACTTTGAAGAGGAAGCATCTGTTTTGGACTCTTTGTGCAGCTCACTGTGTTAATCTTATGCTTAAGAAAATGGGTATAACATCTTTATTTAGTGGGGTGATTTCAAGAGCTATGTTTGTTGTTGGATTTATTTACAATCACACCATAGTCCTAAGCATGATGAGGTCTTGTACAAAGAAGAGAGAATTAGTGAGGCCGGGTATCACTAGATTTGCCACGTCATTTCTCACTCTTCGAAGCCTAGCCAAGCAAAAAAGTGCCTTGGGGACCATTTTTTCTTAGAGCAATGGAGTCAAAGCAAATGGTCAAAGCATAAGGATGGGAGAAAGGCTGAAAAAATTATTTTGAATACATCTTTTTGGAGTCAAATAATTATTGCGTTGGAGGTGGTTTGCCTTTTAGTGAGAGTGCTTCAACTGGTTGATGGTGATGTGAAACCCGCCATGGGCTACATACATGAGGCAATGACTAGGGCAAGAACTGAAATACAAAATCTTTTAAAGGATGATGAAAATATGCGCAAAGCTATATTTGAAATTATTGATAGGAGATGGGATACCCAGCTTCACAGGCACCTCCATTCTGCCAGTTATTTTCTAAACCCATCTCTTCACTACAAGCACCCATCCATTGAGTCAGATCGTGTAATAAATAGTGGGTTCTTAGATGTGTTGGAGAGGTTGGTGTCAGACAAAGATATCCAGGATGAGATCCAGAGCCATGAATTGATTAAGTTCAAGTTAGCCTTGGGAAACTTTGGGAGAGATATTGCCACTCGAAATTGGGACACTACAGATCCAGGTAAAGGCCAAAAGCCCAAAAATAATCTTACTTCTCTTATTTTATATATAGTTCTATTGTTTATTTTATACCCTTAATTTTTAACTATATTCTAAATTATAAAATATTATACAGCTGCATGGTGGGCATTATATGGAAGCTAGACACCAAATCTACAACGTCTCGCTATTCAAGTGCTGAATCTCACATGTAGCTCATTTGGTTGTGAGCGCAATTGGAGTGCATTTGAGCATGTAAGTCCTTTACTCCTTATTCTTTAATCTTTATTTCTTGAATTTCAATTTTCTAATCTAAAATCTAATTTATCGGATTCAAATTTCTACCACAGCTCCATACAAAAAATAAAAAAAAGGTTGGAGCAGAAAAAGTTGAATGATTTGGTTTATGTGCGGTATAACGAGCGGCTTAGGGAGAGGTATGAAAATTGCACGAAGCTCAACCCTATTCAATTATATGAAGCTGATGGTGATTCCATAAGTGCGTGGACCATGGATCCAAGACAAGAGCGTGTGTTTGAGGGTGAGGATCTTACATGGCTTGATATTGAGCAAGCAACAGGGGCTAATGAAGAAGATCGACTTAACACTAGAGCACAAAGCAGTAGAGGAGCTGCTGGGTCTAGTCGCACTCGCACATTAGCTTCAGAGGTCGAGGAGGAAGCTGCCTCAGAGGAGACCGATGAAGAAGAATACATGGAGGTCGTCGAGGATGATATTGATTTCAAGATGACTTGTCTGATTGATATTTGAAAAAATGAAGTTCAAATTTCAAAATTGACTCTCAAAATGGTTGATTGTATTAAGTTATTATTTATTAACTCTTAACTCTTCTTGAGCTTGACTTTTGATTTGTATTTTGTAATATCATTATTTTGTGCTTATGGTTGTACTTATGGTTGTTGATGGTTGTGTTTAAAATTAGTTGTGCTTGTGGTGCAAATTTGTGCTGATGGTTGTTGATTGTTGAATGCTTTATGAAGCTGGTTTCAAGTTTCTAGTTTCTATCAGGGGATAGTGGATAACTGGATATAGAATTTCCAATAGCTAATAGTTTTGAAGTTAATCATTAAACTAAAATGCCTACTATCACATATATCACCTTCATATTTTTTTCTATGCATTAACTTCTTTTTTAAGATTTTTTAGAATTTGTTTACATTTATTGACCACATCATTGTGATGCACCCGCATCCAGGCCGCATCGAGCCCCATCGCCGCATCGGCCTCCCACCGCATCAGGGTCGCATCCCGCATTTTAAAACACTGCTTTCAATATCTTGGGTCGATAATCTAGGAAAATAGAGAGATTGAGGAAGATGTCGTACGCAAAATTAAAGCCGCATACCAATGAAGCTGAAGGGTAAGTTCTATGGGACAACTTTGAGACCAACTTTGCTCTATGGCGCGGAATGTTGGGTGGACAAAAAGAATATACCATAGAATGAGTGTAGCGAAGATAAGAATGTTGAGATGGATGCGTGGCAAGACAAGAAGGGATAAAATTCAAAATGAATCTATTTGGGAAAATTTAGGTGTGGCATCAATAGGCGATAAGATGAGAGAGATTAGACTTAGGTGGGATGGCCATGTGTGGCGCCCAGTAAAACACCTGTTAGGAGGTACAAGTTCGTTAAAGTGGAAGGATAAAAAAAGACAAGGGAGGCCCAAAAGAACATGGTTGGAAGTAGTGAGAAAAGATATGCGAACTTATGGCTTCATTGAGAGTATCGTTCTTAATAGAGCAGAATGGTGGACTGGGATTCGTGTAGCCGACCCCAGTTAATTAGAATGAGGCTATGATGATATAATGACTTGTATTTATCACTTCCTCTTCTATCTCTATAACTCTTTATCCATGTTCTTCTGTACTTCTTATTGCCACAGAACACGCCTTTGCACTCAACACACATTTGTTCTCTCTCCCTCATGGTCTCTCTCTCTCCTCGATCTTTTTTGTTTCTCTATCTGAACAAACTCTCATTTCATCCATTTTCTCTCACTCCTCTCTACCCTTGCTCTTTCTTCCTCTCTTTTATGCTTGCTTGGCTTTCATCATCTTACCTTTATGTTTCTCACTCTCAGTCACTTGACCACTTATCACCAAACATTTTTGGGAGAGGTGTGAGGACATGCGTTGTAGGTTGCTACCCTTCAAGGTGTCTTTTGTGTTTTGAGCACCCAGTCTATGGGTTGCCACACCCATATTTTTTTATCTCCTAAGGTTTGAGCACTTGACTTGTGAGTTAATGAACCTTTTTTTGGCCTTTATCCATGCTTCCCATGGGTGGACACTTGTCACATTCTTATTTTACCCATGTGAATCCAATATAATATTGGTTATCTTGAGAGAGAAAAGGAATCTCTATGTATCTCTCCTTTCATGTGAAAGGAGAGAGAATTATTGGCCTAAAGGGTCACACTAAAAAAAAAATATTTTATCTATATGGTACACCCTACCTAATGAGTCCATCCCTCTCCTAAATCAACCAAATATCTCATGAGTGATCTTGGCAATTGATTGGATTTAATTTATGTTAAATTTATGGATTAGTTAACCTAGATGTGATATGAACCAAATACATTACAGAGAATTTAGGTATGGATTGGCCAAGGGAATAGTGGTGATCAAATCTCATCCCTTAATCTATGATAGCTTGTTAAGGATGATTGGCTTGGATTGATGCCTTTCTCACTCTATAGATTTCCTAAATCAAGGGCCCATATTGCACCTTATTGAGAAGAACCTTCTACCCGCACATGAAATCCTAATCTCACGCTATAAAATAGGGGTTCTCATCTCCCTTTTTGGACACTTCTTAATGCAATGTTATGCTGCCCGAATTGAGTGAGAGCAAGAGCCCTATAGCCTTCCATGCCCCACCTAGAGAGAGAAAGAGAGAGATCCTTCCACGGTCCTTGGTGTGTAAGCCTAGTCCATCTTCTTGCTTCTTCACCATACAATGCACCACACTTTCTCCCTACGCCTGCCGCCATTTAAGGAACTCCATGGCATTTCAAAGTTGACTGAAACCTATCATCTCAAACAAATTAGAGCAAGGTAATAGCTCTGTCTCATGCCCATTTTATTCATTTCCCCAAGCCTTCACTTTGCACTGATATAATCTCCCACATAGTGTTATTGGGCACTGTTTTGCATCAATTCTTCCACACCCCATGTGTGAACCGTACGCTGCCCAGATCAACTTAATTTCAGCCCCCTTTGGTGGCCTAAGTGAGATTTGGGTAGGTTCTTCTTGGCTTCCCACTTGGAGATAGGCTATGCTGGGCTTTTGTCACCCACTCTATCTAGGAGGAGATGCGGTTTGGGGTTTATGAAGTCCCATGGAGGTGATCCCGGGCAAATTGAGGTAAAATTGGCTTCCCTATAGGTCATGATTTTTTGTTCCATGTATGTTTATGAGTTGAAGAGATTGGACTGGAATGGTTTTGTTCAAGTATCTAAGTGTTTGATGTTATTGATTCAATGTACTATATTGCTCAATTTTGTATAAGTGTGTATTGAGTTGTAGCCAATTAATCTCTCATTGTCTAATTCAATGGAAATTGATGGTTGGGCTTCATAGAGGTGTTATGGTCTTCATTTTGAGTTATCAGAAAAGTTGTGGGTTGTCTGCTGTACTTTTACTATAATGTGGTATTTGAAAGGGTGTAGTTGAGTCCATTGTGTAACATTTTGAAGTTGTGTACATCAAGTGTCCAGTCTCTGCCCTAACACCCTCTACAATACTGTTGTAGACAGTGACGCTTCAATAGCCAACCATGGTTCTTAAGTGGAAGGAATACGGTCTGAACTTGAAGACCTCTCCTATGCCGATACCTTATGGAGACTGAGGCCTCCCAGCTAGATAGAGGTTTTGTTCTTACTTGTTTCAGGTGCCGATAGACTAGTTTGGGCGCATCCTTTAATGACTCTTTCTCAGTCTCTTCTTTTTTCAAGACCCTCACAACTGCACCTCCAATCCAGTGATTGCAAACAGAGCGTGGCTCCCCTTGGCCCCCGCCTGGCCCCACCCAAGTTGCAAGCTTTCTCTTGGCTTGCCATTTTGACGGATTTCTATTGGCAGACAAGATTAAGAAATGAGACTTCCCTCTAGCCAATAGATGTGCCATGTGTAGTACCGAAGGGGAATCAAACCCCCCACCTCTTTCTGCCGTTCCCCCAATCAGCCATTATTTGTCACATTATTACCACTCCTGGCCTCCACCCCTACCATCCCCATTCGGTGGAAGACCTTTACAAACAGTACAATGCTTTCCCCCTGCTAGCTTTCAGTAGACTTTTTTGGCAGCTCGCTGTCCAGGTGATCATTTGGTTCACATAGCTTAAAAGGAACTGTAGGATCTTCAAGCGCCGAACATCTCCTATCTACCATCATCCAAAGGATCCTATCAACTGTTATATGTTGGGGTCATCAAACGAACTCTTGAACTGCTAGTGAAGCTCAAATTCCTTGCCAATTGGTGCAATGTCATCCTCGTGACATCTTTTACCATTTCCAGGTCATCGGCATGTTTCCCCCGTCTATTGGAGTCATTAAATTAAATTTCGATGGCAGTGCCCGTGGGATTCCTGGCCCTGCTGGCATTGTGGCCTATTTCAAGCCTATAATGCAGGATTCTCTTTTGTCTTTCTCAGGTCCCATCCCCAGTGAGGATGCTTTACTTGCTTAGTCTTTGACACTTCTTCACGGCCTATCGCTGTATAACAGAGAACAGGGGTCTTCGATGCTCATTGAGGTAGACTCCCTCAATGTCCTTGAATGGGCCTGTAAAGGTGCCCCGTGCCTCAGGATATTTGGCATCTTCAAGCAAATTTTCCATCATTGCGAAGGAATACTGTTGTCATTTCAACACACTTGACATGAAGCAAATTACGAGGCAGATTCCCTGGGCTGTGCAAGGGCTTCTCTCCCCTCTACCATTGACACTGCAAAAGCCGTCATCTGTTTAAATAACTCGCCAAGTTTTGTATGGCCTTAGTCCCACCCTAGTTACTGTTAGTAACCATTTTTGTATCCATTTTGCGGTTACCTATTATCAGTAGTGTTTTTTTTCACACCAATCAAATTGTACATTTTTACAACGTCAATACAACTTAATTACTTATTTAAAGAAAAGGAAAAGAAAGGAGTTGAGGATCCATATGGTAATGTCGGTGATGAATGTATAGGCAACAAAGCTCCTCCTATGTTCTAGAGGGTGTGATCAGGAGTCCGAGACTTAATTTTGATTTGTGTTCAATGGAAAACCTGAACTTGAGTATAGGATTTAGCTAGAGATGATCTTGGTGTAGTTTTGGAGGGGGCCACATATTCCATGAAGCGTACAGGTAAGTGTCTTGTGATTGGATTGAATATATCTTGTGGCTAGGTGACTTATAATACATGATTTCATGGCTGTGTTGGCCTATCAAATTGTACATTTTTACAACATCAATACAACTTAATTACTTATTTAAAGAAAAGGAAAAGAAAGGAGTTGAGGATCCATATGGTAAGTCGGTGATGAATGTATAGGCAACAAAGCTCCTCCTATGTTCTAGAGGTGTGATCAGGAGTCCGAGACTTAATTTTGAATTGTGTTCAATGGAAAACCTGAACTTGAGTATAGGATTTAGCTATAGATGATCTTGGTGTAGTTTTGAAGGGGGCCACATATTCCATGAAGACTACAGGTAGGTGTCTTGTGATTGGATTGAATATATCTTGTGGCTAGGTGACTTATAATACATGATTTCATGGCTGTGTTGGCCTACCCCTACAACTTGTAGATGGAAAGAAGTGCTTGAGGAGGTTCCATGTATTTCTTGTTCCTTGGACATAGTGTATTGAAAAGTATCCTGTGGTGCCTTGGCAGTGGGGGGCCCTGTGTGCGTAAGCCATTCGATATTCCTGATGATAGCTTGAAGTTCAAGGTGAGATGAAAACAAAAAAGAGTAAGTATATTTTGTAGCATTTTGGAGAAAGGGTAATAATATTGTTTATACATGTTTATTATAATACATGTTGAACAATGAAAAGCATTTTATGTAAATGCTACTGGATATATGTTAATTTAGTGATAGAAATGAATGGCTGTACTTGATTATTATACTACTGAAGTGTGACTGTAGGAGTAACATTGTGAGTGAGTCCCATTTTGCATGTAAGTTGGATTGCCAAAAATGTGGATTGCAGCATAGCCTTGGGACTCACAGAATTCACTGGATCTTTGTACCTATGATATTTCGAAACTGAAAATTTTCAATTACTTTTTCCTGAAAAGTATCCCCAAGTGGAATTGGATATGAGGTCTGATGTTTCTTGCCCATAATGCCTTCTACCAAGGAACTATTTACACCTTGGGGTCCGTAAAGGGCCAGGGAGTGCTGACGAGGCTTTTGTGGGGTGGATTTCTGTTGTCCTCTGGCCCTTAAGGGGCCTCCCTCTGCTTTCTTGGATGTGCCTCGTCCATGAAGAAAGTACTAGTGACACTGACTTCAGGTTTGGAGTTTCAAGGGCGGGAATGTCTTCCCTATTTGTAGTTAACAGTTTGAACTTTGTATTTCTAAGAACAAACTAAATTGTACTTGGATCATTAATAGTAGAAGGAAAAGTTATTCGTGAGTCAGCGGGTGCAAGAGCCCGCTGACTCACTGATGTCCATCTCTAGGACAGACTTTGTAAAAAACCCATGGGGCTAAAATGAATTTAGTCTGTGTACAAATTTTCCTTAAAAAATCACATTTTCAGTTTTGAAAAATTTATTTTATTTTTTCCATATTCATGATGATCTTAACCCTGATCATGAATCCCAAAAATTTTGGATTAAAAATCCATGTTTAAGATGGGTTTAAGTGGGAGCCCGGCCCTCATATGTACAGTATGAGTCGGCTGATTCATAGAAACCCCATCAAAATTAGAATGTTATTTTCAAGATATTAAAATGTTCACAATATTAATGTGCCCTTCTGAGGATTGGAGTTTAAATATTTTCTGAAAGATCTGCCGAGAGAGTTATTATTTCTTGCTAAAAGTTGAGATACTTTCATCATTAGGTGGTGAAGGGATATGCTACTCACTTGAAGTCAAGAAAGGTGCTTTACTCAGTTCCTGTAGTTGTTGTTTGTGTGTGTGATTGTTGTTTTCCTGATCGTAAGAATGTCTGGATGAATGACTGTCCAGTACAGCAAAGGCTATTCTATTTTGATAATTAATTTGCATTAAAGGCTAATTCTATGTCTCTAACAATTGTTGGTTGTAAACAGTAATCTAGTTTTGTGTGGTACTAGATCTGGATAATCTTCTGGATAATCTTAGATTCTGGATCTGAGTTGTGCTGCTTCTGGTCTTAAGTATCTTGTATTCTGTTGTCAGTAGTGCTTTTTCTGATTTTAAATTTTCTACCTTCTGATTCCTTTTGATACGTTTACATGCAGATACAATGCCCTTTATTTCCAAATTGTTTCAAGCTCTAGAGGATGGTACCATCTTAATGCCAGCTGAGAGTGTGAATACTATCAGCCAAGTGGAATTATCCCCTGCTGTTATTAGTGCAGATCCTGGTGAACTGAGAAGCTCATCACCAAAGCCTGATCGAGTCTCCAGTTCTGCTGCCCATGATAGTGATTCTGAAGAGAAAGAGATCAGTGATGATGAAGATGACGATCGCAACCATAAGCATCGGAGGAGGGAGACACGATCCCAGTCCTTTGAGAGAGAAGCTCATGAACCTTTCCTAAGGAGACTGAACAAGAATCGGGGCAAGCCATTTGAAAATGGACCACCCTTGCTGGAGTCTGAACCTCTGTCCGGTGCAACTCGAAAGGAATTTACAAATTCAGAGAGGGACCTCTCTGGAAAACGACGTCTTGGGCCCATCCCATTTCCTCGGCCTCCTTTGGATGTATGTCAGAGGGCAAGAGGTAGCCAAACATACTTTGATTTGTCAACTTCGTTGGGTCACTCACCAATTGGCAGAGGAAGAGGAAGGGGTATAGGGTCCTGGGCTCCACATGAATCTAGATTCAATCCTGTGGATGCTCTTGATTTTGCATCACCATTAGTTCCTCAAGTACCAAAACCCACATCTCTATTTGCTGGAAGGGGACTATCTAATGCTGCCAACACAACAAGCCCGTCTTGGGGTGCGTTCGGCTTGATGCATGGAATGCCTGCAGGGGGTCTAGACGCACTCCATAATATGCATTCGGGTTTGCAAGGAGCAATACAACCACCCTTGAATTCTTCATTAAGTATTGGCATTGCTAGGCCTCGTTGTAGGGATTTTGAGGAACGTGGTTTTTGTCTGCGGGGGGACATGTGCCCAATGGAGCATGGTGTAAATCGTATTGTCGTTGAAGATGTTCAGGTTTGTTCGTGATTCTTCATAGTTCGTGGTATAACTTTATTGTTACATACTTCCTTTGATGGATGGCACAATTCTAGCTTGTAAATATGGGCAATGCCACAATGCTCAATGACCGTCAGGCAGTGTCAATGATGTAAATTGATGACAAATTAAAAAAAAAGAAGCTTTTAAGTCAACAAGGATCAGTTTTCTTTTTAATGATTTTTGGTCATTGAGCATTGGGGTTCTTATGGGAGTCTCGTCCAAGTCCAAATTATAACTGGGATGTGCTTTTTTGTACATCATCATCATCATCATCATTATCATCATCGAAGCCTCATCCCAATTATTTGGGGTTGGCTTTTGTACATGCGCCTTTCATATAATTGCTTGCTTATGTAATTATGCTTGATGCACTTTGTTTCGGCTGTGTCCTACTGCCTTATTGTTTTAGTTGCGAAGCATTCTGCAAAAATATGATTTTTTAGGTGCCTACCATATCCTTTAGTGTAAATGAGTGAGGATTTTTACTTTTATTGATTTCTAGGAGTAAGTGTTGTTTTCAGAAATTTTTGCTTATTTTTCAGAAATCTTTTAAATGCCAGAGCCTTTCGCAGTTCAATCTTCCTGTTTCAATTTCAAGTGCAAGATTTGTCGGGATGAGTGCTACAGCAAGTACTCTACCTACAGTCACTGCCTCTTCTACCGTGGCGATGAATGGCAAAGGCTTTCTTAACAAAAGCAGCAAATACAGTCCGAGTGATGAAGGGTTGAGATTAAATGGGGTCCTGTCATCTTCAGCTCATAATGAAGCTGACTTATATGATCCTGACCAGCCATTGTGGAATAATGACCATCCGGAAACTTCAAGTGGGCTTCTGAAGCTTTCTTCACCTAAGGTGCATCATACTGAGCCTCCATGGGATTCCGAATTCTCTGATCGTCCTACTTCGAGGTTATCTGATGATATTGACATTGAGAAGTCAGGTAGAAGCATGGCAGTTGGGGCTCACAACTCGGTTTCATCTGTATGGGGTCGGATTAGTCACAAACCAGATGGGTTGAGTAAGAGTGACACCACATCGAATGACCGAGCTTATCATGCCACCGAAGCAAATGGGGAACCAGAGGTCCATATGATGGATGTCCAAAGGCCTTTCCATCATGTCAAGCGGAATTTTGGAACTGTTGCTGAGGATAGTGAACACAAATCCACAAATTTGATGGGTAGCTCGGTGCGACGATCTATCAATGGGCGCCCTCTCCCATCACATGGGAAAGGGTCTGAAAAAGCTCAGCGTACTTTGTTTGTGAATTGTATACCCCAGAATAGCAACAAGAAAGAGGCTCTTCTTTCCCATTTTAAGAAATTTGGTGAGGTCATTGACATCTATATCCCACCTAATGGCGAGAGGGCCTTTATCCAGTTCTCAAAAAGGGAAGATGCGGAGACTGCCCTTAAGGCTCCTGATGCGGTGATGGGTAACCGCTTTATCAAGCTATGGTGGGCTAACTGGGATATTGTTCCTGTGGAAGGAGGTAGTAGTTTTGCTGCTGCACCACCTAATATTGTGGCTGCCAGTGTTCCATCTCAGCGATTGTTTTCTGAGAAGGGAAAGGAAAAGATTACATCTGTGGTTACAAAGATCAGTAGTGCACCACCTTCTGATACATCCTCTACCAGTGCTGTTCCCCTGAAAAACTTCGTGGTGAAAGACTCCAAACCCTTACCTCCATCACAGAAGAAGCTGGAGACCCTGGAGCACTTGAAGGAAGAGCTGAGAATAAAGCAGGAAATGTTGGCCCAAAAGCGTAGTGACTTTCGTAAACAGCTGGATAAACTTGAAAAACAAGTAAGAACTGGTGTACTTTTCTTTTCTTTAAATGATAAATTAAACTTTGGTTGATTCAAAGGTTTTAATGGCAATCAAAAGAATGTGGCTTTTCTGCTATTGTCAGTCAGTAATGTTATGTCCACTTCAAAAGTGGTTAAAGTATTTTCTTGTGAAAAATGGTGGAATGATTTTGTAAATAGAAATTGGGGCCCGTGTTTACAAAGTGAATTATCTTTTTTTGCCCCCTTATTTTTTCATGGTTTGTGTTAAAGTGCTAATCAAATTAGATTGTGTTTCTAGTTTTGGTGGTCTTTTAGATCTTTTAACAATTGAGAGTTTTATATCTCCTTTTTGATTCTCTGGACATCGGTTTTCTTTCAGGGGCTAGCTGTTAAGGGAGAAACAGCTACTGATCATGTTGGTAAAAGACAGAAAACAGAGACTGTATCTGCAGTATCTTGTACTTCTAATCCTACCCAGGTATCTAACCATAGTCCAGGTACTGAATCAGTAGTGGCAAAGGGCAATTCTGGGGATAGTGTTTCCGCAAAAAGCTTGAAAGAACATATGGGGCCACAAGCTTCTCCAAAAGGTTCAAAACAGCCATCTCGCCTGGCACCTTCAGTCAGTTCTCCATTTCTCATTAATCGGTATAAATTGGACAACCGCCCTACTGCATTCAAAATACTTCCTCCTCTACCCACTGGTCTTGCCAATGTAAGTTACTTTCTTGATGTTTACTTTATGTCCATTTCCTTTTAGCATATTAATTTACTCTACTGTTCTTGTAGGATAAATAGTAAGCATTAGAATTGACTTACCAGAATATATACCTCGTAAATTTTGAAAGACATTGTAGCTTCAAAGATGTCCCCTCCGATTTTCAATTTTATTTTATTTTTACAGATATTTAAAGAGCATTTTGTGGAAGTCCCACATCATACAGAATTCTCTATGACAACTCTTATGCTACTAAAGCCGTTTATGTTCACAAATTTGAAAACATTGAGTTTCCATCTGATAAACATAAACAAAACCCAGTTAACCTATTAGCTGGGGGTTATTTGGCTACCTAGGCGGGTTCCGTGGTTTCAAGGTGCCCTAGATACATACGTATGCATATAGGTGCACTCCAAACACAAGTTTATTCATGTATATGAATAGCTTTTGCATACATTTGCATACATATGGATATGTATGTATGTATTCTAAACATATATAATTATACATACATATTATATGTGTATGTCTATATGCTCCCAAAACATTTTGAAATTAATGAATGACATTTCACAATCAGTGTTTCACAAAGCGCTAGGCGGGTCTTAGGCGGCTTGGGGGTCCAGGCCGCCCAATGCCTAGGCGGGCGCCCAGAACTGGGGGGGCCCAATTGAATCCAAAAAGGATTCTATAGTCTCTAACAATGTATATATTGTATAAAATATAAAAATTATGTATTTAGGGCACCTCAGAATTCAAAGTATAGTACACATTAGCACACACTCCATAAGCATAACCATAAGTCGGTCTATATCCAATTAAAACTTAAAATTTACCAACAAATTACCAAACCAAAGTTACCAAATACCAAACCAGTGAAACTACAAATCCACTATCCACAATACACAACCATGAGGAAGAAAATAAAAATGAAAGTAATACTTGAAGACTCAAAAGAATCTTCAATCAATGTTCAAAGTTTAATCATTATTCATCATTCATCATCATAAAAAGTAGGGTCAGCCGCATTTGCATCATATTCATTGGAGTCGTCCTCCTCTATCTCTTCTGAATCTGCCTCTTTTTCCTCCTCTTCCTCTACCCTCGTCCTCTGTGCAGAAGATCTAGTGGCCCTAGGAGGGTTGGCTGATGTCCCTGAAACATCCATGACCATGTCCCATGTCCCATGTCAATTCTTCATGCCTCTCAACTTCATCATCATCAACTAACCACTTCAGAGCATTGTCCATATTTTTTGATCTGATGGGGTTTCTCTTATCTCTCTTAGCAAACCTGTCCTTCAAGAATCGATTATACTTGATATAGACTAGGTCATTGAGTCTCTTTGATTCAAGCCTATACATTTTCTTTGTATGAATCTAACAAAATCAAATGAAACTAATTAATATCTATGATTCATATGTTATTAATACAATTATACAAATTACCCTTACAACCTTACCCTTTCAAAAGTACTCCAATTGCGTTCACAACCGGATGAGGAAGTGTTTAGGATTAAGATCCGAATGGCCAATTTTTGTAGATTTGGAGAACTACACCTATGTTGGCTCCACCAATTGGTTGCAAAGATATAGAATAAAGTCATAAATAAATAATAGAATTGTAAAAATGAAACTTGATTACTTGAACTTAATGATCTTAAGAATATTATTACTACCTAGATCAATTTTGGTCCTTTGCTTCATCGCCATTGTACTCCCAAAAGGCTTTAATGAGCACTTGTAATTTATTTACTCATCAACACATATAATAACCTGGATATCAAGATCATGGACTGTCACTACTCACTTCTTAAATCCAGTCATAATTGTGTCATTTGTGTGTATATCCTTGTCAACATAAAAAAAAGCTAGGTCTAAATAATAACCAGCTGCATGCAATGGCCAATGTAGTTGCTTATCTCACTTCTCATCAATAATCTCCCAAATTGCTTGTAGCGGTTCTCACATCTTCAAAATTTTGGGCTATCTCTCTTTTGCATTTCTCCATAGCCTCATATATATAGCCTATAGAAGCCTTGTTACTATCAACCATGCGAAGGATTTTGACAAGAGGAAAAAATACCTTAAGAGTGCCTTTCACCCCTCGCCAAAAAACTTTAGAAAGGATAATATCTCTCACCTTCTTCCCAACCTGATCCTTGGACCAATTGCATGCTCTCCAGTCATCTGAGGTAAACATTTACCTCAACTGTACTCTCCTCGAATTTATGCTATTTAGGCATAAGTACCAGGTCGCAAATCTCGTGACCCGAGGCCTCACATTCTCTTTCTTCTTTGTAAATCTACGCATCATGCTGAGGGTGAGATGGTGGCTATTAATGAAATTTGTAACTGACTTTGCCTTCTTCACTGCACCTGATATCTCGGTTAAACCGCTAAGAACCTCAAGCATGAGGTATATACAATGTGCTGCACATGGTGTCCAAAAGATTCTAGGATAAGCTATGCGCAACAAATTAGCTGCAACAACATTAGGAGCAGCGTTGTCTGTGACAACCTATACAACAAGATGCTCCCCAACCTCCTTGATTCCCTTCTTTATAACTTGGAATATGTAATGGGCACTATGGATATGATTAGAGGCATATCAATAGACCTCAAAAAAATAGTCCCTAAAGGACAATTCACAAGCAAATTCAACTAACTTTTCTTCCTATCACTCCAAGCATCAGTCATAATAGAAACTCCACACTGGGCTCATGCATCCTTCTTAACTTCTACAACATCCTTTGTGACACTCATCGCTTTTTTCAAAAGCTCATATGGGGTTGAGGGTTTCATCCTAGGCCCAAATTGGCCAATTGCCTCTACCAAGACATAGAAGCTGCTTAGGTGAGCGATATTGAAACGAATGTTCGCCTCATAAAACCATGTTGCGATATAAAAAGCAGCTCTATCTCTCTCTTCCTTCTTCATTCTATTTTCAATGGTGGTTTGCTTCTTTGTTTTCTCTCCTGCAACCTCAGGGTCAGGCCGAGGCAAAAAACTATCCATAGGGCTTCTAACCCGAGGCTTCTTACTCGTAGAACCAAAACCATAAGCAATTATAATTCCCTTTCCCTTTCCCCTAATAATGGATTGTTCTACCTCTTGACATCCCTCCCCATCTTCATGTCTATCATCATCATCATAACTGACTCGAAGCCCAAACCTAATCTTTGCTATGGAGGCAAATCTCTCGTCTTTTTTCATTTTAAACAAGTCAAAAAATTGGTTGTTTCCTCTTTAAAAGCATCAAAAGTCTTTTTACATGGGGCACTGTCCCCCTGATACCGGCAAGATGTTTCTTGAACCTGTTTATAACCCCTTTTATATCATTCTCACAAAACTTGCATCTTATGCAATTTTTATCATTAGGATTTGGGTTGTAGGTATATTTCCAGCCAGGATCGCCACTCCTATTAGATCCCGAAGAAGACATCTTAAAATAATACAACTTATACAAGCAATAAAAAAAATAAACTTCCACCTTATAGATGCTTCAAAGGAGTCAAAATCTTCTAAAAAACCCCCCAATAGATTTATGAAACATCAAAAATTAAATTTAATATAAATGGGTGATGTTTTGATCAATTACTCATAACTTTGAGAAACCCTTCGATCCTAAAGAAATCATCAAAAACTACTTTTTTGGGGGCTCTCTGTCTAAAATGGGCTCTAATGAGTTTTAGGTTTCAAATGAACAAAAAACATCATTTTTGGCCCCTTAATATAAAAGAAAATGACAAAAAAAGCTCCTACTGAGTGTGTTTTCCGCCTCTGGGCAGGCGCAGTCCCTGGGCGGCCGCCTAGGCGGGTTCCTGGGCGCATAGGCGAGCGCCCAAGGTATGCCATAAGCGGCTGCCCTGGCGCTGGGCGGTCCGCTTTGCGAAACATTATTCACGAGTGTAATATATCAGTAAATCTAAGATTAAACTTACTAATAATCACAAAGAGAAAAAGATAAAGGTCCAATACCATAATGTACTCAAATGCTAAAATACAGGAAGACCACAAGTCCATTCACTTATCTCAAACTTCTTGAATTTTTATGGATCAAAAGAATTTGGCAAATCTAATTTTTTATTTGTTTATTTTTCCTTTAGAATCCCTAGAATCAACCTTGAACGTTAGAATACCCTCCCCCCCACCCACCAGGGGTGGGAAATAGGTCGGGTCGTGGACCTGATGGGTCAATCGAATTGGGCTTGCGTCTTGACTCAAACAATGGACTTGACAGGTCGGGATTGGGTCTAGTTGACCCTCGCACGACTTGAGTCGTGTTTGGGTCCAGCTTGGACCCTATATGGTTGGTTTAGGGTGAACCCAATCCCCACCCGACTTGATATATATAAGACATAAATGTACGTTAACTACAAATTATAATATATGTATATTTTTTTTTTTTTAATTTCTTGACCCAACCTGACCCGGGTCCCTGTTGAACTTATACCTAGTAGGGCTTGAGAGAGAGAGAGAGAGAGAGAAAAGCACACGCTCATTATTTTCTCCCTTAAAGAGCCAAAGAAATGACCTAAATGACCCTCTTCTGTGGGCAATTTTACCCCTTGGACATGGGTGACCTAGGTTAGTGCTCAGAGCCTGCCTACGCGCTGTTAGGGTTTCCTTGGGACCTTCCCAGGGACATGACACCCAGCGCTCCCTAGGTATGGCACTCTGGCCCCTTAGGCTGGGTGGAGCAGCCTCCTAGGGGTTAGGAGGGCCAGTTTTTGAAACAATGCTTGACACCACCCTTGAATTGTATTCACCAAGTGTTTTTGGACGTGATTTTTTCCCGAGTCTTTTGTACATCATGTATGTATAAGGTATGCATATGAATTTGTTTATTTTAACTCAAGTGCTTTCAAACTGCTTGTTAGGTACCATGTATGTTCCCTTGTCATCATGTTTAGGGTTCGATTCCCCTCACGAGCACTTCAACTTGTTCTAAACTTAGCACTTTTTTTTACGAGTTAAAAAAACAGTTAAAAAAAGGGCACCTTTAATGATCAAACCCGAGACCTTTCGTGTAGAGAGGCAGCCTAGTGGCAGCTCAGATAACCAATAGGCCATAAACTGTTTGACGTAAAAGTATGGGAAGTTATTTAGTATATATTAATATTTTGGTCTTTATTTTTATTTTTTTAACTAGGGTTGGACTCAGGCGAGTTACTTTGGCTGAACTGAGTCCCGTAACATTGGTTTCCACTTTAAACTCTTTTCATTCATTTTGTGCTTTTCACAAGGACAATTGGGTGCTTCAACATTTGGTTGTCTCATTGACCATGTATTTCATCTTCCTTTGCCCTCGACTTGTGGGTCGATCTGGATCTTGCCTTGGAGTAATCTAATTGCTAGAGCACATCAAATAAAGCAAATATTCCATGTTAGAACATGAGTATATATTCGTCTACTTCTAATTAGATTGAAAAATATAATAAGTTTGTACATGATATGTGGTCAAAAGAATTAGCTTTCTAGACTGTAGCTACAGTCTCATCTCCATGCCATCTTCAGCTTCTATCTTCACTCAATTTCTCTCCTCTCCTTCAATTTTCATGTCATCTTGTGCTTTTCTTCTCAACAATCTCCATATAGACCTGCCTTACCATCATGACTTTTTGGAATATTGAACTACATCATCACTTTATGGAATATTGAACTATCTCTTGCCATGCTTCATTGCCTACAGTAATGGATTCACACTCAGGGCAATAGGCAACCGATAAATCATTTTATGGGAAAGAATTATTTTCCTCTTCTCTTTCTAGATAACGACCTACATAGTTTCAAAAAGCGGACCGCCCAGCGCTTGGGCGGACACCTAGGCAGATATCCTTGGGCGTCCGCTTGAACCCGCCTAGGCAGCCGCCCAGGGCCTGCGCCCTACCCAGGGGCAGAAATGTGGCTTCCTGAGGGTATGTTTGGGTCTTTTTTTTAATACTGAAGGGGTAAAATTGTGAGCTTTAAGTTCATTTGAAACCTTTTTTATTTTGGGTAAGTGGTTCATTTGAAACCTAAAACCCATTAGAGGCTATTTTAGAGAGAGAAAACCCAATTATTTTTTTTTTTCTACTAGGCTGCCCGAGTTCTAGGCACTCGCCTAGGCGCTAGGCGGCCTGGGGCCCCCCAACCACCTAGGTTCCGCCTAGCGCTTTTTGAAACACTGACGACTTAATGTTGTTTATAAAGTAATGGTAATTTTTGACATTCTTAGGATTGTTCTTTTTGAATGTTTCCTGAAAATGGGTGGTGTCTTATTATCCTTGACTGTCCAATCTAATTATTATATGAATAATGGAGTGTTCATGTGCACTGAATTTAGCATGCATGTGTTTTCTAGGCTACTGTGCTCAAGGAGCACTTTGCAGCATTTGGGGACCTCTCTTTTGTTGATCTAGATGAGCAAGATGATCAAATTGACAATGATGCCTCAAAGTTGGCGAAAGACTGTTCTGTCCATATAACATTCACTACACGGCATTCCGCTGAAAGAGCATTCCTAGGTGGTAAATGCTGGCAGGGGCAAAATTTACAGTTCGCATGGATCATACCTTCCAATAGTGCTAGTGCTAATGCTAAGCATTTGTCTGGAGACTGTTCTAGTTCAGCATCAAAAGCACCTGCTGATACTTTAATTGCAGCTGGAAGTTCAGTTCCCCGTCAGGAATCTGTTGCTGCTGGAAATGGACTAGCAGACGATGGGCAGTGTAATAGAAGTGGTAAAGGAGAGGCCGAAAGGCAGTTTAGCTCTCCAAAGTTGTGCAAAAAGAAACAGCTTGGAAAGGATGAAATTATGAATTTCAGTGTTAGTGGTGACGTTGGTGATTCAATTCCTCATAGTTGAGGCTTGTGACTCAAGAACAGCTTGAATGGGTTTACAAAACAAAGGTATTTTTTTTCATTTATTTCTACAGGAATAATTATAGATTAAAATGAGCAGAGCTGCTTTTTCATATGTTTCTTATATCATTGGTTCTTTTGGCAATTAGAAAATGACCTGTATCTTTATTTTTCTTTTGGGGGGGTCTCTATTTACTATTTCTTGTGTCTTTTACAGTTGCAAGGATTACGCTGAATCTGTTTATTTGACAGGATATATTTTCACTTCATGAATCACATGCTTCAAACCATATAGCAACAATTTATATGTGCATACTAGTGTTCCTCAATGAAGTTCAACTCCTAATGCCCACGTTTCTTTGCCCGAGTTGCTGATGGAATTCTCTTGTTAATATGTGCTGCTAAGCTCGAAGCTTCTGGCATTCAGATTTTGTATTTCGTCATTCATGATGGGAGATGTTCAAGGGATGGCATGATGTATATCTGTTGAGTTGAAATTATTTCTTTTTCGGAAGTATCTAATGAGCTAAACTGGTTTCTTTGTCATTGTGTAGTTGAATGATAATTTTGTCTAGATTAGTTTTATCCTTCATTGGAATATGTTATAGCCTCTGCAGGTTTCCTTCTTTTAGGAATGTGACTTCTGTTAGCAGATCAGTCAGTTCCTCACTGCTTAAAGTGTGAATTTTATGTTCTTTTTATTGCTCACTTTTGGTGATAGAAATTATGCAGAAATGTTATCTGCTAACTCTTCTTATTCAATTTGTACTGCTTGTTTTTCTTTTTTTTTTGAGAGAAATTCACTATAATTTTATTATTTAATTGTAAAATGTACAAAATGGAGGTGACCAAAGTGGTCATGTTGTACAAGCCCGGAAGGGTCTAAAATCTACTAGACAAGAACCAAGAATGGGAGGGAAAGGGAGAAGACAGACGATTGGCACGGAAGCCTAGGTGTCTGAAAGGGTTTTGAGGGAGGCCCTTTCTTTAGCCAGTCTGTCAGCTTTTGAGTTAGCTTCTCTGTAGGCGTGGCGCTGGGAAATACTGTAGCTACTAGATAAATGTAGGAACTTGTCAAAAATGTTGTCGAGATGCCATGGCCATGATGAGGGATTAGATGCCCAGCAGATGATATTCTTGGCGTCACCTACCCCCACAAGGTTGTGACTCCAGGTATGATCAAACTTGCGAAGGCCCGCCAAAAAGGCAAGGGCCTCAGCAAGATTGGAGTCTGCAATTCCAATGGGCCTCATGTATGACAGCAGGATACTACCATCGCTAGGATGAAATAGCCCCCCTATTCCAGAGGGTCTAGGGTTGCCAAGATAGCAAACATCAAAGTTAGGCTTGAATTTTCCCGATTCGGGTGGTCTCCACAACGAGGCCCTCGAGATTCTAGGATTGGCTAGGAGCAGTAAGTCGGACCATTTGCTGTGAAAATCAATAAAAGAAGAAAACTTGAATAGATTGTGATTGGTGGCCCAGGAAGCCATGAGGTTCCTTACTTTCTCTGCCAACTGTTCGACCGATGATCTCACGCCCTGGAAGATTCTATGGCGTCTTTCGCTCCCCAGTACCCAAATGGGGGCTGAGAGTTCAGGTTTCCAAGGAAGTCTACCTGCTTTGGGCCATGGTGTGGAAAGAGAGGCTTGAAACAAATGGGTAATATTACTCCCATGACCCATACCCAGTCGAACAAACTCAGAGTGGATCTCCACACTGCTCTAGAGAGTCACAGTGGAGAAAAAGGTGAGCATTCGACTCCTCATCCATCAGACACAGGTTGCACCTCTTTGGAAGTTGCAAGCCTATCCTTTGGAGCTGATTCACAGTCAATAATCTCTCATACAACGCAATCCAGTAGAACACCTGGATGCTAGGTGGAATAAAGGGATTCCATACCTTGGAGACCATGGCAGGATTGGGGCCAGAGGGGATGGAGAGAGCAAAGAGAGTATCAAAGAACGAGGCTACCAAAAATAAACCCGAGGCCGAGGGGGTCCAAATAATCCTGTCCTTTCGGAAGGATGAAGGAAGACCGATTGAAAGAACAAAGGTCTTCTAGATCTCTTAAAATTAGGCTTCCAAGTTCTGAGGGATCCTGTGATACTGAAGTTGTCGGCCACCAAGGACTGGCTGTCTTGAGCTAAGTGAAAGAGGTTGGGGGGCTGATCTTTTAAGAGGGGAATGGCCAGTTCAGGTGTAGGTCCAAAACTTCACCCTAGTCCCCTCCCTAGGGCGAAAGCGGATATGATTAAGGAAAATATCACGAGTTCGAAGGGCATACCTCTAGAATCCCGAGATCTGCGCACTGGTTTTGCATTCCAATGACTGATCTTATGACCTCCGTCCATAGGTAGCCAGGTTGGGTGGTGAACCTCCACCACCATTGGCCCAAGAGGGCATTGTTATGGTTTCTGAGGCTTCGAATATCCAAATCCCCTTGGGATTTTGGAAGACATAGTTTATTCCAAGAGATGAGATGAAACTTATGTCCATGCTCCCCCGACCAAGAGATATTCCTCATTGAATTCTCCCATCCATTAGCCATCAAGGCCAGGATGAGAAAGAGAGACATCTGAAACACTGGAGTATTGACAAGGGTGGCTTTGATTAGAGTGAGCCTTCCCTCCTTAGATAGGAATCTGCTTGTCCAACCCTCGAACCTCCTATCAAACTTATCGAGATTATGATTCCATTGAGAAAGTTGAGGCAGGCCAAGGCATAGTGGAAATCTGAGGTAAGTGGACGGTAATTGCTCTATAGAACAACCCCATCTATTGGTAAGAAACTGGACCAACAACGGGTCAGTGCACACTTCCTTCATTTTAGATTTGGCTTGGTTGGCCGTGAACCCAGTAGCCATCACGAGGCATTTTGGGAACACCCGAAGAGTATCAGCATGGGATATAGAGGAGTTGTAGAAGACGAGGGTGTTATCCGTGTACTGCAGATGAGAGACAAATGGGCCATGGTTACTCGAGCAAAACCCACTCAAGAGACCAGCTAGATAAACTCTCGATATTGAGTTACTGAAGACCTCAGCCGTTATTGCAAACAAGAAAGGCCACAGCGGGTCACCTTGGCGAAGACCTCTACTAGCTAGGAAGAAACCCTTAGGCGAGCCATTGATGAGGATTGAGAAAATAGGGTTGGATATGCACCCAGGGATCCAGCTTCTCCACTTGACCCCGAATGCCATCCTTCAAAGGGTTTCATCAAGGATTAACCAGTCAACATGGTCATAAGCTTTCTCCCAGTCTAATTTAATGACTAAACCTGGGGACTTAGTTAAGGAGTGGGAATGTATACATTCATGGGCAATGAGAGCCCCATCCAAAATCTGACGGTCCTTCACATAAGGCCTTTGGGTTGGAGAAATGACAGAGGGTAGGACTACTTTTAATCTGGAAGACAGAACTTTGGACAATAATTTGTAAGATCAATTGACCAAACTTATGGGCCTAAAGTCTTTCAGTTCTTCTGCCCCGTCAATTTTTTGAATAAGAGCTATGAAGGTTGCATTCATAGCTTTGCAAACTACCCCACGAGAGTCGAATTCAGCAAAGAATTCAATAACATCTAGACGAATTACCTCCCAAAAGTTTTTGAAAAAAGCCATGGGATATCCATACGGGCCTGGGGCTCGGTGATAGCTTATGTCATTTAGAGTCTCGATGATTTCCACTTCTGAAAAAGGCCGTTCTAACCTTCTATCTCCGGCAGCAAGGTGCGAAAGACAAGGTCATCAATTATGGGTATAGGACCAGAGGAAGAGGTGAAGAGATTAGAGAAGAAAGCAACAGCAGCCTGCCCGTTGAGGGTTGGACGATCAATGACTGAAATCCCCAATTTTGAGATCGGTGATCGAATTCTGCCATCTTCTACAATTCGCTATCTTGTGAAAATAGCCGGTGTTAAGGTCCCCAACTTCAGCCACTTAACCTGAACTCTCTGGGACCAGTATGTCTCTTCTTTACGAAGAGTGGACTGGTAGTTGGACTTAGCCTTGGCCTGAGACTCAAGTTTAGAAGGTAGCAGAGGCCCTGCCTCCTCCACCATGTCGAACTCGTTGATCGCATGGAGCAGCGATGCCTTTTGCTTGCGAAAGTTTCCTGGCTGTTGAGACTTCCAAGATTTCAGAACAAGGTTGTAATACTTACTGTTACTTTTCAACTATGGTTTTGAAATTCATTTTCTTCCACTCAACTAAGCATGGTTGTATATAACTTGGCTGTGAAATATGCCTTTTCTTTTTTTCTGTTTTTTAAGAATTGTTAACATTGTATTACTAAAGAGAGTCCGAGATTACAAAAAGTGTAGGACTGAAAGCACCTTCACAGGGTGGTGATCAGTAAAAAATACAGCCGTCCCATATAAGATTTGCCCTACAGTCAGGATTTACAGTGAGAAGAAAGAAAGAAAAATAAAAGAAAATAAAAAAGAGGCAGAACAGTAACTAGGGCACTTTTCGTAATTATGTTGCATGGGAGGTGCATTTTTTAATCTAGGACGCCTTTCTGACGACCTGTAGTGTTGTAATCAATGTTCTCAGGTGATCGAGGCCCATGTGATTCTCCTTGCCTTCAGGTCCTTTCAGCTGATGCAGCTGGGGGCTGACCTCTGTTTGTAATAGGGTTTCCATATGCAAAAATCCATTTGCTGTTTTGAGATTCCTGACCGTGTAGGCTTACTAGATTGCTGTTATGATCATAGAATACTCTTGAAGTTTCTGATAGCTTAGGGAGTATCACATCACTGTAATTTTAGTTTTCTAGATATCCATATTTCTATGCTTCCTTGATTAGTTTCTGATAGCTTAGGGAGTATCACATCACTGTAATTTTAGTTTTCTAGATGTCCATATTTCTATGCTTCCTTGATCTTGTTTAATGATTTTGGTTCCATGCATGTGGCTTTTTCATCATGTAATGCATGTGATGAATGTAAGGTTATAGTATTCGTGGTTTTAGCATTATTATTGTTGCTTCTGCTGCTGTTTTGTTTTGATAATTCGTATGGATGACTTGTTGTTGGTGTTGTATTATTCTTTTGATAATTGGTCTGGATATTCCTTATAGTAACTTTGATTTAGGGTGGTGGCAGAACTTCATTTACTGTCAAGGCCTCGTTTCTTATATGGTTCTTGATTGTTATAATTATGCAAAATCTTCTTTGCGATGTCCACATGATTATATTTATCATTGCCATTTTATGGGTGTGATGTAGCTTCTTTTTTATTTTATTGAATGATTTCATCATTTCGTTTTGTTCACTTACCTCATGTGTTGTAATTTCATGAAGTGTTTTTCTGTTATCATTTCCTTTTTGAAAAACTACATAATTCTTCCATGTCCTTAATTTGGAAGCATAAGATTGGATTGATTCTCAGGAGGTTCTGGATTTAAGCTGTAACGTGGGCTTTGAGTTTTTAGCACTTTTGATCTCCTAGTTAGTTGCCAATTCAAGGTTGCTAAGTGAACTAATAAAATATCTATAGAATGGCCAAATTCAAGATGACCTTATTGGATGCTATCTAGATTTTACATAGATTAGAATGGTACTGATCATAATTTCGGAAACCTTGGGGGTAAGGTTATGGTCCCAACTTAGGAACTCTATGCTGCAGCTGGGTTAGAGAAATAAGGATCTTGCTCCCTATAAAATGGGATCTTAGGGTATGTACATGTTTGCAGGATCCCTCCAAGGAGAGAAGCTACACTATTAATTGAACTAGTGGTCTTCTCCTTTGTATTATAGATTTATTTCTTTAGAATATGTTAAACTGGGGTGCATATCGCATCGTGGTATAGTAGAATTATGGTATTTAAAAACCACAATTTAATATTATAGTAAGCCAATTTATGTTGTTATTAAATTGTGTTAATGTTTTAAATTGGATTAGTAGAACTATGGCCTTGGTATTAAACTAAGGTGTATGATGATAACTTGTTGAATCTATGGATGCGGATCCTAACCCCAAGAGCTTCCACCCTATGGCGATTCGGTGTTCCCCGAACCAATCCCACTCCCCGAACCCGATCCCTCCTCCGACAACTACAGTAGTGTTATGAATTAGCATTGATTGGTTTCATTCATTCTCATTATCAATTTGACTCTACATTAAACAAAAAAAAATGATTTGGCATGGAGAAGTACTAAAGAACAAGAAACATGTGATGAAATACATAAGTGGTATTTATCTGTGTGTGGTTGGTGGCTTGGGTTCTTTATTTAAGCATTGCTCTTTAGTCACTTATTGCTTCAACTTAGTAGGGTGAGTAAATAGGTTAGGATATCCAGTCCTTAGATGTATTTAAGACTAAATATGAAACTTTAATAGGTGGCAGATGTAGAGTACAAGGAGGTTGGATATGTCTGCAGGTTTGGAAAGTGAGCTTCTGGCCCTTGATGTCAATATGATACAATGTTTTTTTGATAGTCTTGGTGATAGAGTACACAAGCCCCATGAGAAGTGAGTTTAAGACAACCCACAAGCCGGGTGCTCCATATAAAAAATGCTTTGGTATTAACATAAAATAAGTGATTGGCAGCCCACAAATCCAGCGTTCAAGCACTGGTCCTGATGCCTGTGAGTAGAGAGGGAGATGTTAAATTAAGCAGCGAGGAAGAAGCGGAACAAAGAAGGTGCAGGGGCTAGAGAAGGAGATAATGAAGAGAGAATAGGAGAGGATAAGTAACGATAGAAAAGAAGTTACTTATGGGGAAAAGGTAATTGAGACCAGAGTGAGTAGTTAAAGGAGAGGTAGTTGGAGATAGAGATGGAGTATTTTAAGTAAGTTTTGTGCTGGGGATTGGGAGGGTGGGGGAGAGAAGAAAATTGTAAAGAGGAAAGCAAGAAGAGACTGAGTAGATAGGACAAAGGATTGTTCTAGAGAGGAATAAAGGGATTATAGAGTTGTCATAGTGAAATATAGAGGGTTTTTTTTTTGGGTGGGGGGTTGGGGTGGGGTGGTTACTGTGATGCCGGTATTTCAAAAACCCAATTGCTCACACACCTAGCACAAAGCGACCTGGTTATGCTCGAAAGGTAAATGTAAAACCTATGTAATAAAAAAAGTGGAAAAGTGAAGTAGAAATCCCGACAAGCAGAAGTTTGTCTGAGCTTTCTTCGTCCAACTTTGGCCATACATTCTTGCCCTAGTTGAAACCAAAATGCCTTACCCCCGCCATCTGGCTGATATGCCAAATTTGGCCTCAAACCTTGCCAATGGGATTCCTTGGAGGAAAATAGAGCTTCTGGTGGCATATGGGTGGTCTGGGACTTGTCTCTCTTTTTTTTGTCATGACTTTCTCAGTTTCAGTGGCCCTTACTAGGCAATCCGATGGCCTACCTGGAAATTTGTGGCTGTCTATGGCATTGATGCGACCACCATTTGGCTGATATGCCAAACCCGCCCCTTGCCCTCCTCCTCTTCCTCCTTTGCCCTTGTGCATCGTAGCGACTCCAATGTCACATGATGGTCCTTTGTGCAGAATGTTAACCCTAGAGTTACTCTGTCCATACTTGACTTCTCTAATTTTGTTCATGGACTAATCTCATCGATCTACCTCTTCAAGGAGCAAACTTTACCTGGTTAAACAACTCCTCCAACCCGTCCCTCTCAAATATAGACAGATACCGTACCAGCCTTTAATGGGATGATAGTTTTCCAACCTCCCATGCTTCTTCCCTTATTAGACTCATTTCTGATCGTGAAGTCATTCTTCTTCTTGACACCAAGGGCCCAAACCCTTCAATTTTGAACTATCTTGGCTTGAAGAGCTAAATATTCGATCCCTCATCCCTTGTTGCTGGACCTCTCTCTCCCTAGACCATTGGTTGAGCTGGTTTCTGTCAACAAGAAAAGCTTCAACTTCTCAATAGTTCTCTTGGCATTTAGAGCTGACAACTTTCGGGTAATTTTTGATCCCAGGAAGTGACCTAGATCTATCGCATCCAAAGAGGGATCTCATTGAAGAGAATCGCCCATTGATCCATGCCAAAGGAGACCTTAGAGTTTTAGCAAAAAATGAACCATAATAGCTCCTTTGTAAGGAGGAGGTTTTCTGGTATCAACGCTCTAGGGTCAAATGGCTTAAATTCGGTGACCTCAACACAGCATTTGCCAATTGCAGATGGCGGGATAACACCATTACCTAAATACAAATAGGAGATCAACTCTTAGACTAACCCCCCGGTGGAAAAAGCCATTATCGACATCTTCAAGCATCTTTTCCGGGCCCCTTCTAGCCTGCGCCGCAAGATGGCTGATCTTTCTTTCCATTCCATCCCCCCCAGGATGGCTGATCTTTCTTTCCATTTCATCCCCCCTTAAAAAGCCGCTCAGTTAGAGCTCCCTTTCTCTAAAAAGGAAATCGTCATGGCCATCAAAGATCTCGGCCAAGATCGAGCCCCTGGGCCTGACGGTCTTCGAGTGGTGCTTTTTCAAGACCTTTTGGAATATCATGCGCCTTGACTGCCTCTCCTTTTTCACAAAACTCCATTCTAGAGGAGTCATTCACAAGGCCATGAATGCCACATTCATTTCCTTAGTCCCAAAACTTGAGGGGGCTGCCAAACTCAAAGATTTTAGGCCCATTAGGTTTATTAACAGCTCCTACATAACTCTTCATGGTCCTTGCCACCCACGGGGCCTTTGTTAATGACTGCCAGATCCTTGATGGGGTCCTCACAGCCCATGAATGCATCCACTCAAAACATCACTCCAAAATCCCAGGCGTGGTCTTCAAAATAAATTGGAAGAACGCCTATGACCATGTGAATCAGATGATCTTAGACAAAACTCTACGGATGATGGGTTTTTGACCCCGCTGGATTACTTGGATCCGAAGTTGTATATCAAATCCATTCTTCTCCATCCTTATCCATGGTTCACCCAAGGGCTTCTTCCCGGTCTCTTGAGGTTAGAGACAAAGAGATCCTCTCTCCCCATTCTAGTTCGTGATCGTAGCTGAGGTCTTCAGTAGATCCATTAATAGAATGTACCAGTATGGCTTCCCATAAGGGTTCAAAATTGGGAGCAAGGGCCCCATCATTACCCATTTGCAGTATGCCGACAACACTCTCCTCTTCTGTGCGAGCAGGGGCCCTACCATTACCCATCTGCAATATACTGACGACACTCTCCTCTTCTTTGTGATAACATCTGAGCAGGTTGATTCCATCCTCTTCTTGAAGCTCTTTGAAATGGCCACAGCTTTAGGTTAAACATGGAATAATCCAAGATGACAAGGGTTACACTGAAGCTCAACACATCAATATGCTTGTTGACTGATGGGGATGCAAAGTCAACAATCTTCCTTCCACCTATTTCGTTTGGCTTTTGTGCATAGACAACCGCAAAAAGAGACAATGGGATCATTGGATTGACAAATTTGGACTGTAAGCTGGCTGGGTGGAAGTGATGGTTTCTTTCCTCAGCCCATAGAATCACCCTTGTCAAGGGGACCCTGGTTAACATCCTTATTTTCTAGAGGTCCTTGTTCCCCATGACCTCATCAGTGGTACCCTGACTTGGAAAGCTCATGAGGAACTTCCTGTGTTCGGGGAGGGGATCTCCTGGAAGTTCCATCTCATCTCTTGGAAAAAAGTCTGCTAGTTAAAAGAGCTTGGAGGCTTGGGCATTCACCATATCAAAACTAACAACATTCGGTAAGTGGTGGTGTTGCGTACTCACCTAAGAGAACCATCTCTAGCTTGAGGTGTGATGCCACAAATACCACTATTATGCCCCTTCCTCGGCCCTAAGCTGCCGGGCTAATAGTATATTGTCCGGTATTTGGTGAACCCTTGTGCGTTGCTTCAACCTCTTCTTGAACAACGTTCACTGCCACCCACGAGCTAGGAATAGGGTCTTATTTTGGCATGACCTGTGGTTAGGGAACACCCCTCTGAAAGAAATCTTCCCCAATCTGTTCCTCCTAACTAGAAATAGCAAAGCCATGGTAGTTGAGCTTTTCGAGGCTCAAGGAAATGCTAGGCCTTAGACCCCCAACTTCCGTAGGTCTATCGTTGATCATGATCTACCTGATTTCTTGGCACTCTATGCCCTTCTTCACATTGATTTTCTCCCCCCAATGGCGAGGACTAGATTCTATGGGCTCTTGAAAGTTCGGACCTTTTCTCGTTCTCTTCTTTCTACCATAAAGTCCTCATGGTAATAGATGTGCGATTTTCACACAGGATGCTGAATCCAATGCCCATCTCTTCCTTCATTTCGAAGTAGCTAGAACCCTATGGGGGCACATTCTGCTTCCCTTCAATTGGTATTGGGTAACTCCAAGATCGGTTCCCCATCTCTCCAGTGAGCTTCATTCCTTTACATGGTCAAAATCCAGCATCTTCCTATGTCAGGCCTCTCTATGGACGGAGCGCAACAATAGAATTTCCCGGGGAAAGAAGTCTACAGAGGAAGCTTTACTTGAATGCATGACCTCGCTGGTCATATTGTGGGCCAGGAACCCAAGTTGCTTCAAGCACATTGGCTGCGTAGATTGGCTACAAAATTGGTGAACCATACTCTTCCTTAGCTCTGGTCCTATTCCTTGTGCTTCCCTCTGGAGTCCCCCCAAACTTGGCCAATCCAAGCTCAACTTTAATGGTTGCTCTTTGGGCAAGCCGGGGCTAATAGGAATAGGGGGCGTCATAAGAGATAAGAATGGTCAAACTCGTCTTTCCAAACCTATCGGCATAGCTGATTCCACCACTGGCGAGGCCTAAGGAACTTCAATCCTTCTTAGAGTCCCATTTTGCTTATAGAGGGGTACTCTTAAGGATGTTATTGCATGGGCTTCTTGTTCTTCAGCATGCCGTTGGAGACTTGCACACATCTTTGACGAGATTTTTCACATTTCCATGCCTTTGCTTATCTCATGGAGACATATCTGGCGAGAGGCCAACACGATAGCCGACGCCCTAGCTAAAGTAGGAGTGACCCAACTCACCTCTAAAGGAACTTTTTGGTACCTTTTTGAGCACATGGCTGCCTTGTATTTGTGCTGCATACGATTGTAAAGCTTCTTTTGTCGACTTTTTGTATAGTACCCCCTCAGCTGCCTAATTTTGGTACAATTTACACTCTTTCCCTTCAACAAAGTTAACCCTTTCGAAAGAAGTAGAGAGAGGGAAGGGGAAAGTGAAAAGAAAGATGGATGGGAGAGAGAAAAGAAAAGAAGGGGGAGGGGGTACACTTTCAAAAGACTTCAGGTTGTTGGTGGGCAAACACTGGCAGCAACACACTCTTTAGCCGGAGCCTCTGCTGCTGCATTCGCTACCCACCTAATATGATGGAGGACGACTTGAAGAGGCCTGCATAGATAGAGAACCTGGTAAAAAATGTGAGAAAGATTCTGAGCTTGCTGATTCTTCCTTTGAGCCCAAGGTATGATATTCTTGGAACCACCTTCAACAATTAGATTTTCAGGCGAATTTGGCATAAACCTTTTTTAGACCTTCAAGCAGAGCATTGGTCTCATTCAAGGTGCAGTCGCTTGTGCCAAAGGAGCTACAAAAAGAAGATGAGATGTCGCGCCTTTTGGAGTCCCTGCAGATACCCCTGAAACCACAAGGACCCGGGTTCCCTAGGGAGCATGCATCAAAGTTGAGCTTTAACTTGGAGATGTCCACAAAGTTGACCATTTCGGTTTCATTTGGGTTTGAGATATCTAAGTGATGATGCCACCCTAATGAGAAAGAAAGTCACACTTGGAGAAGTGTTTGAGGAGTTTGGCAGTTTGTAGGCAAGATTTCAAGAATGAAGTGCCATATCGGATCATGTGTTCTGTTGTCCTCTAGAAATCCTTGAGTGTCTTCCCTGCACCATCCTCTCCCCTCCCCCCCCCCCCCCCCCCTTCCCTTCCTAACCCCCCCAGGAATAGGGGGAAAAAAAAAGATTCTACCACGGGAAAACAGTGGCCTTCCAAAGGAAGATGCTTGCTTTTGGAATGCATGCAATTAGGGAGCTTGAAGTAGTAAGTGATAGCAAAGCAGTATTTAGGACTGTGTGTCAAGAGAGGCTTGAGGTGTTAGATATTTGGAGATCTTGGTTCTCAGCTATTAATAAGTGAAGGCTCTTATGGGATTGATTCTGCTAGGGGAAACAACATTTGAGATTGATTGTTCTGAGCCATGTGCTGTGAATGATTTCTCATGCCGTATAGGATGTTTGGGACCAGATTTCCAGAGTTAAGAGCTCTTTACAAAGTGGAAGGTCAAGTTGTTGAGATTCATGTGTCTCGGGTAGGTTTGAATTGCAATTGGGCCGGATGGCAAGTGGGCCAGCTAGTATGTTTATTGGAAACAGTTGCCATTGTGAATTATTGCTCTATGCTTTATAGGGATGTTGGGAACCTGAGGAGTTATGGGTTGTTTACAGGGTTGGAGATCAATTTAGATCAGAATTTCATTGGATATTTAAAATTGTGATTGAATGACATAGGAAATGATTTTTGGAGTTCATGCGTCATTTGGGACTGATTACTATTTATTTTGCTATGTGGGTGTTTTGTGTGACTAAGAGGGATGAGATTTTCAGTTGAGATTTGAACTGTAGAAGTCACGTTGTAGGATGCCTTTTTCTTGTGGATTTTCTTAAAGCATATAAAAGGGGTGTTTTTTATTTACAGCTAATAACTTCTATTGGTAAAAGTGGTGGATATGTCTCAACAAAGATGAAAGAACGTGGATAGAGAACTCGGCACACTCGAGACCACTCTAGAAATGCCTCGCGGCTGGCAAATTGCATGCTTTGTTTTGCTTATTTATTTACACACTGAATGAGATTTATAGTTGTTTCGATCTCCAGAATCTCCTCTTAAGACATTACTTGCTTCAGATGAACTTGATCCGTCTTACTAGCACTTTTAAAGAAACCGTCCTCAATCGGTTGGGACTGGACTAGTCATCAAACTGGTAAGGGCACCAGTCTAACTCCAAACTGGTTGGACTAAATGGTTCACTGATTAGACTGATCTGTAAACAAAAATTAAAAAGTAACAGAAAAATAAAAAAAATTGGTCAAAACTGGTCTGAACCAGCTGGTCACTTTTGTTCAATCAGTTCGACATGTCTAAGCCGTTCGATTTGGACCAGATTTTTCAACGTGGTCCCTGCAGTTCAGGACCCCTTGAACCAACTGGATGCGGCACCAGTTCACCAGTACCCAACCGAACTAGCAGGTTTGGTTGGGTCTTAATTACATCTTCGAACAGAGAAGTTATAAAACACTATGAAGCCAAATGTACGCCTTCTAAGTTCATATAAATTTTTCTCTGGATGGAAATAAAAAGTAATTCTTTTACACACCCTTGTTGGATGACAGGCTGCCAAATTTGCCTCCCCTGGTACATTAACTGCTTGTTAATATAAGAGTTCTATAGTTCATCATCGACTTCCACAGACAACCATTTGTTTCCACGGGATTGGAAAATTTCTCTAACCATTGATTAAAATTAAGAGAATCTCCCTCAATAGTACCTGAACTCGTGTCATCCTTAACCAAAGTATGATACCTATTGCTGTACCAATTTGATCTAATGGTCTAGGCAGCACTTTAAGATCACCCCATCTACTTTCTTGCTCGCATTTCAAGGCTTATGAGGCCATGATTTTCTGTAATTCCTCTTCAAAGTTAAGCAAACATTGCTTTCTTTTGTTCCTCTTTCCTCCTCTTTTTTTTTGTGTGTGTGTTTTGAGGGGCAGTGTGGTTGGGTAAGTTTCTTTGGGAGCAGAATTTACCTTAGTTCTTAACTGTAGTCTGATTGATAGGAATGAATGACCTGCATCCAAGAGGATCTGAAAGCCTTATATACTTTGCATGAGATTACATCATGTCAAGTTGCGTCAATCAACCTGTAAAGGGTTGGAATCTTCCCTGCAGAATTCTATTGCACTAAATAAAAGAAAAAAGGGCTAAACCCTATGACATTAAACCCACTTATTTGTTTCGAGCTTTGCAGTAAACCATGAAATGTAATGTGGAACTCCAATCAACTTTCCAGAACTTTACAGAATACTATCATATATCCTCACCAACTGATGTAGCGAAATTGATAGAGAATAGAAAACAACAATGATTCAGGTGAATCACAAGCAATCTCTTGGAGAAACCGTAGGGTTCTCCTACACAAAACCCTCACCAGGGTACACCAAAAGCTTCCTTTTTTCCCAAACAAGTCTCATGAATGACCACTAAGGGCCCAACACCTCTTAAATAGTGTGCATTTAATTGTCCTAGGATATTTAATGTCCATGCAATGAATACCCAAACGTCCTAAATTTATCACAAAATCTGTAATAACAATTCCCTTGAGAAAGCAAAATATTCCATAGTCATGCTCAAGTACTTCTCTAAAAATCCAAAAAAAAAAAAAAAAGAACCCCTAAAAACCTAAAATCAAAATTAAAATATACATCCTTTTTTTTAGATGATTTAAAATATACATCCTTTGAAATATAGTTTACATTTAAAATAAGACTGACTTTGACCTGCATCACCAACTGACTTTAGTTGCATTGGACCAGCATACTTTTCCTTTGCTTGTTTAAGAGCATATACTGGTACAGCTGTATATGCTATAGATGGTCAATTGCTAGGAATTTCTCCTTTTCAACTGTCCATAATAAAAGAGAAAAACTCGAGGAAGAGCCTCTTCCTTCGAACTCTTGAGCTGGATCATATTGGTCCTCCCCACAAACTAAGCAATTCTTGGAATCCTTTTGTATGGTACCAATACCTACGGCTCCACTACCATGCCATCTTGCTTATATCTTTATCATGGAATCCTTTTGTATGGTACCAACTTCCTTTATTTCTTATCTTACTTCTTTTCAAATTTGTGAGTGTATTACTTATAATGTAGAAATGTCCTCACGAGGAGCAAGTGTAGGGCAGCCCACAAGCGGGGTGCTCTATGCAAAAAGTTCTCACTGCTAACAAAAAGTTGAGTGACTGGCAACCCTCACGTTGGGTGCTCAAGCACTCTTTCTTCTGAGGAAGATATAGAAGGTGAAATGAGGGGTGTAGGCAGCCCTTACAATTGCGGATCTCAAACCAAACAAATGCCTGAACTCCCCCCCCCACTCCCTGGTGGGGGTTGTGTCCAGAATATTTAATCAATAAGAGTCGTTGAGGAAAAAGGTTAGCAATAGACGATGAAGAGCTGAGGTCTTTGGTCATCCAAGAGTGGTCTTCTAAAGGTGGGAGTGCTGCAAAATATTCAAGCATTGGGAAGGATGAGGATTAAGAAAATGTTTGGCCACAAGTGCTTAAGAGGTTTTGTCCATTCCAAGTATGAGACTAGACCAATTGTCGGTTCACCTTGTACCAATGAAGGAAAAAACGACTGTCGGCATGCATAGAATAGTCCTATACACACACACACACACTAGATGAGTGATTACTTGGTCTCCTAAAATTAAACCAGCTAAGAGTGTTCATTCCTCTGTCCACAGAAGGTCATGGCAATTGGAAAAATGCCACCACCATTTCCCCTGCAGCGAATGTCTAAGATTCCTAATACCTAACCCTCAAATGTGTTTAAGTAGGCACACTTTCTCTCATGGAACGAGATGACTCTTTTTTTTTAGAGATTCATCTGATCAAAGAAAGGATTTCAGATGCTCTATAGCCTGGAAAAAACTAGATGGTATAAGGAAGAGGGGCATGAAATAGACGGCGATGGTGGATAGCGTGGCTTTGATGAGTGTAATGCTGGCTCTAGAAAAATAAAATGTCCTTTAGAATGAGCCAAACACTTTTGGAAATTCTCAATGGCAGGGTCCTGCAAGGCTTTACTAGATTTTCCATGTCATAATGAGACGCTAAGATGCTTCGTCAAAAGGTCGTCTGTTGCACATCCCCATCTAGAGGTGAAAGCAGAAGGGGTATTAGGGGGGACCCCGATGCCCATATGTATTGGATTTAGCCTTAATTGCATTTTTTCTCATTTGGACGATGAAATTGAGCATATATCGTATTATTTTATGAATAGTTTATTCCTTTTTTGTATAATGTGTCATATTTTGATATTTTATTATTTTTGTTTTAGTTTATTTGATAAATAATTGATTATGTGATATCTTAATCGGTTAAGTCTTATGTGAAAGTGAAACTAATGTCTTCATGTCTTATATATTCAGTTATTCATTTAAGTCTTATTGTAAAGTAATAGGTAGTGACTTAATTCTTTAATCTTATGTATTTTACAGGTTTGTTGATTAGGTGATTGATTCTAAATCACATTGATTGATAGTAGATCAATTATTATTCATTGAGGGTAATGACTTCTAGTGCATCAAGTAGGCCAACTGATCTAGGTTGGAAGTATTGAATTTGTCCAAATCCTCTTGACAAGAATAAGATCGAGTGAAAGTAATGTTATAATGTTGGCACCAACAGATTGAAGAAGCATTTAGCCGCCATTAAAGGGGATGTGGCGTCATGCATTCTAGTGCTGAGGTTAGGGGAGAGATGCTAGAGAACTTGAAGGGGGTGAAAGCCAAGAAACAAGAGGTGAGAATACCACGAGATGAACTTGTAAGGGCTATAGATGTTCTTGGAGTTCGAATAGAGGAAGAAGACATGTATACTGAGGTTGGTTCTTCTAGTAGACCAAGAGCAAGAGGGCCTATAAATGCTTTCTTTCCCCACCTTCTTCTGGAGGTACTACCACGAGAAAGGGGTCAAACATGCTTAGAGACCCATTTCAAGAAGGATGACAGAGAAAGGGTCATCCAATATGTGGGGAGGTGGATATTCCAAGCAGGCATTTCTTTTAATGCCGCTAACG
The DNA here is from genome assembly GCF_000471905.2 of Amborella trichopoda. Next base: position 621,700 of record NW_006494910.1, on the reverse strand, counting down.
TGAGTAGCTTCCAAGCTATGTTTGAAGCAGTGGGCTAGTTTGGGCCAGGGTTGAGGGCTCCAACTACTTATGAGTTTAAAAGGCCAATACTCAAGAAAAAGGTGGAGCTAAAGAATACCTATTTGAAGACCCAAGTGTATATGGTTGCACAGTAATGACCGATGGCTGGAGTAGTAAGAGGCATAGAAGCATCATGAATTTAATGATGAATTGTCCATTATGGACAATGTTCAAGAGGTCTATTGATGCATTAGATAAGTCCCATGATGAAGAGTTCATTTTTAAGTTGGTTGGCTAGTGTATAGAAGAGATGGGGGAGGATCAAGTAGTCCAAGTTGTGATCAACATGTATTCAAGTAATATGGTGACCGCCAAGTTAGTGATGAAGAAGAGGTCGCGTATTTTTTGGTCCCCTTGTGCAGCACACTGCATAGACCTTATGCTTGAGGCCATTGGTAAGGGGAAGATGTTCATGACAACCATTGAAAAAGAAAAGAAAGTCTTGAGTCCATGATAATGTCCATAACAACTTCTTCAATGATTTTATAATTTGAGTATTTAATTTCGTTTAACTAGATAGCCAGATACCTAATTTACTAAATTACTATATTCACAATTTTATATTTACATGAAATAGGTGCATGATGGAAGCACCCCTCATTTGAGGCAGATGGCCATGAAAATAGTAAATCTGACTTGCAGCTCTTTTGGATGTGAGCGCAACTTCAGCACCTTTGAAATGGTAATATTATTTATTTAATTATTAAGTTAATGTCATATATGCTTAGTAGTAGACTAGTTAGTATTTAGTAACTAAGTGAGTTTTTTTTTATTAGGTGCATACAAAGAAGAGGAACAAACTAGAGCAAAAATGACTGAATGAACTAGTCTTTGTTCAGTATAATCAAAAGTTGCAAGAGAGCCATCATCAGCTGGAGCACAATCAAAGGGAAGCTATTGAAGCTTTTGATATTGATCACACATGCAAGTTGATGGTCGATGTTAGTGATGATGAGGTATTCCCTAGAGAGGGCTTGACTTGAGGCTAGGTTCGTGAGGCTGCTGGGGCATCAATGCCCCCTGTGCATACCACTCGGGCTCAAACTCAAAGCCAAAGGAAGGATAAGGCCCGACAAGTGAAGGTAGTGGCGAAGAAGAGGAAGAGGCTGATGACATCAAGAGAGGATGAAGACGAGGAAGAAGTAGATTCAAAGGAGATGAGGGATGATGCTCAATAAGTTGAGGAGGGCTATGACTTTGATGATGACGGCATGGAAACATCATCATCAGATGCTCCTCATGATCCAATTGGGATGCCGTTGATGCCATAGAGTTGATTGGTTGATGACTTGTTCTTCATGTATTTGTTTTTCGATTTTGCCTTGTTGACTTTGTGCATCGTTTCTAGTCTAGACTTCTAGTTTCCTACAATGACATTTGGGATTTCAAGCATTTTAATATCTTACATGTTACAATCTCTTTGAGACTTGTATTCGTAAATCTGTTATGTGATTGTACTATTACATTTCGTTTATTCCACGAGTTTGGGGCTCAAAAATTGCCCCAAAAAACTCCCTAAGGCTTAAAATCACACCCTAAGAACTTCCCTGTGTTTTTGTTTATTTATTTTTTGCTAGGGGGGGGGGGGGGGGTGCAATTTTGGTGAGGGCACCCTGTCTCTAGCCACCCTCCTACGCAGCCAGGCACCCAAAACGCCTAGGTAGCCGAATCCGTTTTTTTGAACATTCTGGTTTCCACCCAGTACTGTCAATTGGGGCCCTTATCTTGCAAAACCATTCTTCGATGCATCCCTAAGCCATTTATCTCTCCAAATTTGCATTTGCTTCTAATATAAAGACATCTGCTCAAATTCCTTCCATACCATCATGTTACTCACGAGTCATGACATGGGACTGTGCTTCATAAAGTTCCATATGCCCTTGAAAACTCTGCATTCCTTGACATCTTTCATTACCCAAGTTGATGCTATCCTTTGCGTGCATCTGAACCATACCTTTGGCAACCCTTCCCACTTCTCAATATCCAAATCCATTTGGATAAGGTAGTTGTTCATTAGATTAATGTCATAACTAGCCCAGGTCCCTATATCTTTATAACCTAGTGAAGTAGGTGGTATTTATTCCCTAATCCCCTTTAGTTTGCAGAATTAGTCACGATGCATTTTCTTAATTGGTTGACTATTAAAGACTAGTTAGCAACATATAAGAAATTGTCCTTGGTAAAATCGTAGCGGCAATTCACCCCATCAAGCATAGAACATTACTTGTCTAACAGTTATTATATTTGTTATTTTATTTTATTTTTTTTAAAGCTTGATGTGGAAATTGTCTACTTTGGGCCCAATTCAAAGAGCATAGTCAAGAGGACTGCACGGGGTTGGGTGGGGGGAGCCTTCTATTGACAGTGTACTTCAAGGATAAGAAGGATCATTCAGAAATGGTGGAAGGTAAGAGGGATGCTGTATTTTTATTGGGCCTGATTGGATAGGAGGAAATTAGGAATTTTGGATATTTGAAATCCAAGAAAACCTATGAATTTCCAATATCAAGGATTCTTGTTATGGATTCCTCAAATCTCTTGTTTGAATATACAATACAAAATTTATAGATTCCTTACAATCATTTCTATGACCAACTGTTTGGTAACAAAATTTGTTATAGTTTCTCTCGAAAATTTTAATGTACTTTCTCTCTCTAAAACTCAAAATTTGGGATAGTCTATAAATTTTGAGACAGTTTCTGATCTAAAATTTGATATGGTTTCTCTCACTAAAATTTTAATATGCTTTTTCTCTCTAAAACATAAAATTTGAAAGTCTCTTTAAAAATTTTGAAATAGTTTCTCTCTAAAAAAATTAGGCACTCTCTCTAAAACATTTCAGGTAGTTTCTCTCTATGATTTGATATAGTTTCTCTCTCTAAAATTTTAAGATACTTTCTCTCTCTAAAACTTAAAATTTGAGATAGTTTCTTTAAAAAATTTGAATCTCTAAAATTTTTTAGGACTTTCTCTCTCTAAAATTTGATATTGTTACTCTCTTTAAAATTTTAAGATGCTTTCTCTCTAAAGCTTAAAATTTGATATAATTTCTCTAAAATTTAATTATACTTTCTCTCTAAAATTTAAAATTTGAGATAGTTTCTCTCTAAAATTTTTGAAAGTCCCTTTCAAAATTTCAGGTACTTTCTCGATCTAAAATTTGATATAGTTATTCTCTTTAAAATTTTAAAGTACTTTCTCTATCTAAAATTTAAAATTTGAGATAGTTTCTCTCTAAAAGTTTTCTGGTAGTTTCTCTTTGTAGAATTTGATATAATTTTTGTATCTGAAATATTAATGTACTTTGTCTCTCTGAAAGTTTAAATTTGAGATAGTTTCTCTTTAAAAAATTTGAAATATTTCTCTCTAGAAGTTTTAAGGTAGTTTCTCTCAAAAATTTAATATAATGTTTTTCAAAATTTTTAGATATTTTTCTCTCTAAAAGATAAGATTTGAGGTAGTTTTTCTTCTCTAAAATTTGAAGATGTTTTCTCTCTAAAACCTTAAATTTGTGAAAGTTTTCTAAAAATTTGAGATAGTTTCTTTTAAAAGTTTCAGGTACTTTCTCTCTCTAAAATTTGATACACTTTAAAATTTTATTGTGTTTTCCCTCTAAAACTTAAAATTTGAGATAGTTTCTCTTTAAAAGTTTTGAGATAGTTTATCTCCCAAAAAAAATTTAAGTACTCTCTCTTTAATATTTGATATAGTTTTTCTCTTAAATTTTTATATTCTCTCTCTAAAACTTAAAATTTGAGATAGTTTCACCCTCTAAATTTTTTGAGATAGTTCTCTCTTTAAAATTTTTTTAGTCCTCTCTCCGTAAAATTTGATATAATTTTTTTATTTGTCATGTACCAAACATGCGTAACTTAATTTTCACATGAAAATATTTTCATGCAAATATTTTCCTACCTACAAAATGTACCCTAAGTTTTGTGTCGCAGAGCCGACGAGTGGAATGCCCCGACCTTGGAAATTATATAGAAAAAGGTTTTGGTCTGGAAATGAAAATGTGAAAAAGTTAGATGATTTCTCAAGATTAAATTTCCACAGAATTTTAGTATCCTAGCCATTGAGCAAAACAAACGGTTGATTTTAGTAATAGGCAAGATATTAAAAATCCATGCCCCAAAATCTATGTGCCGAAACGGGTCTTAGGGTATTTTAATGAGGCAAGAAAATAGAGAAAAGTGGCAATAATAGTTCAGTAAACCATACAAAAAAAACTTGCCAGATTTGAGTGGACCTAGCACTCCTTGCACGAAAAAAAAGCCCCAAAACCTAGACAGGGCCTTATGTTACCATTGACACCCTTTTTTTACTGTTCTCATCCCAAAAAAGGTTAGAAACCCTAACACTCCAAGCCCTTAACTTAAATCCCATTATAATAAAAAAGACCTAAAGTATCCTTGCTTAAGGTAAAACATTATTACAATACCCCATAAGTCCTTTCACTCAATTAAAACATAAAAGGCCCCTAAAATGCTCCTAACTTCAATGAAAATATAAGAATTCACTGGGAGGTTGTAAAGACAACAACAAACTAAAAATAAACTGTTCAAAAAAGTAGGTTTTCCCCTCTTAGATCTCCTTGCAACCTTGGGATGTGGATCATCATAAAAGGGATCATCAAATGATGGATTGATTGGGTCAAAGGCTTATGACTAGATGAAGGACTGTCAGGCACATCATTCTCCCCCAATTGGAAAGAACTTGACCTCGAGTTGGGCTCTTTTTCTATTGGTACTTTGGGTTCATGGTGCTCGAAAGCAACATCAAACAGATTGGAGGTCTCAATCTTAGCTGGAAGGTTGATCTTATAGGTATTTAATCCCCATCTTTTTCCACACCTGAAACAATCTGATCTTCCTATTATTTCGCTTCTTGTATTTGTCCACAAGATCTCTATCTTTGCATAGATATCACCATATTGCCCACCTGCAACTCCTTGAATTGCCTATGCTTATATGTAGCTTCCTTGTACTTGGTAATCTCCAAATTAGATCGAACCTTGTTATGAACATCCTTCATTAAGGTTAACTTTATTGAAAAAAACCATTCTTCATGTGTTCGATCATACTGTCAGCATCTAAGTTCCTTTCCCATTAGCTGGTAGAGGAGCCATGTCCAGCTGCAACTCCTTGAATTGCCTACGTTTATCTATTGCTTCTTTGTACTTGGTAGTGGCAATCTCCAATCCCACTGTAGCGTGGTACCCATCTTGTGCTACAAAGTTCCCCAAAAGTGGTTGAGAAACTTGATATTCATGTCCAATTCATTCATTTTGGGATTCTCATGAAGTCTCACCCCCTCACGGAATATAAGTTGCCCACATGAGTTACATCTGGAGTCTTCTTGCAAGCAATGAAGTGGGTCATCTTTGAAAACCTGTCAACCACAACAAATATAGCGTCCATAGTCCATACCTTTTTGAGTCGCGAAATACCTAGTACGAAGTCCATGCCATAGTTGGCATCAGAAGCAGGAACGGTACCGGGATCGGGGGCGAGGGATTGTGAAATGGTAGAAGACCCCTATGGTTGGGAACGTTGTCCGTACAATGCACATGTTAGGAATTGAGATTCCCAAATGTTAAGGATTGAGATTCCAACCTTTTGGGGATCTTAATCCCGACGTTTGGGGATCTTGATTCCAACTTTTTGGGGATCTTGTTAACAACCTTAAATTGTATGATAATTTAGGATTATGTGTACTCTTTAAAGCAAGGATCTTATTGTTGATAGCAAGCAAGCAATAGTTGTATTGCTAGTTGGTTATAAACAAAGAAAATCATCAATTTGATTGTGGTCTTGGTTTTTAAGGTTGGGATCGAGATCCCTAAAGCAGGAATTGGGTTTCCTATGAGTGGGCTTCGGATTCCAAAATTTAAAATCGAGATCCCTGAGAGATCCATTCCGTGAGTGACAAAATCGAGATCTTAGAAGGGATCGCCTACCAAAGTGGGAGATCCTGGTAACTATGGTCCATTCTAACATCTTCCATTGATGCACTGGGAACGGGTAAGTGGAAAATATAAACTTGTGTTCTAACCCTAAACCCTTACAACTTGATAGACTCTCTACCTCTCAATGTGCCTACCACATCTTGTCTAAGTTTGGGCTAATAATACTTAAGAGTCACTAGTGCAATGGTTTTGTTTCACCCACAGTGTTCCCCTCCCCCCTCATAAAAAAATGAAAAGAAAACGTAGCTTTGAAATGAGGACCTCTTTAAGAGATCTAGCACGAATGCATAATTGATTCCCTTAGAAGAGAAACCCATTCTGTACCATATTCTCCTGCCACTTTTGCCATGGTACTGTACCAAAATCCTCCAAAATCATCATCATCAGCATGCAAGTAAAACAAACACTCAAAGTCTGTCACCATAGCTGCCATAGTGGTAAAAAATGATGCTCTCCGACTCAAGGCATCTGCGATGACGAATCACAAAGGTAAACTCTTGCAAATATGCCAACTACCTACCATTCAGCTTATGTTGCCCATTAATATACTTTAGCACCTCATGATCTAAAAATAAAAGAAACTCCCGGTGAAAAAGATAATGACATCAATGTCTTCAAGCCTGAACCATCACATAAAATCCCACAACCTATGTTGAGTATCGTAGGTGTGTATCGATCTAGCTTCTTGATGAAATATGCTATTGGTTTGCATTCCTAGCTCCGAACAACCACAAGACCAATATGCAAGGCATGACACTTTAGCTCAAACATCTTTTTCAAAGTCTGGTAATGCTAACACAGGTGCCTTAGTCATAGCTTTCTTAATCCTCTAAAAGCTTTTTTCTACTTCAGTAGTCCATTTGAAAGAACACGTCATCATACGTTTAGTTAATGGAGCTATGATGGTGCTGAATCCTCTAATTAACCATTGATAAAAAGTGGCCAACCCATGGAAAATGCACACGACATGGACTGATGTAGGGGTGGGCATTCTCTTATTGTTGCCACCTTTCTCTCATCCACCTTGATTCCCTCAGCGAAAACCATGAAATCTGAGAAAATCAAGTTGCTGGTCATGAACTAACACTTCTTTATATTTGCATACAGGTTCTCCCCCCACAACATCCAACACGAGCCTTAGATAGTCCATATGCTATCCTTCACTAGTGCTGTATATGAGGATATCATCAAAATATACCACCACAATCTTTCCTATATATAGCTTAAAGACTTGATTCATGACCCTCATAAAGGTGCAAAGTGCATTTGATCACTAGAATGACATAACCATCCACTTATACAATCCCTTTCTTGCATCTTAAACACTCTCTTCCATTCATCACTCAGCCTGATTCTTATTTGATGTTAACCACTTTTCAAGTCTATTTTAGAGAAATCGTAGCTCCCCACTAATATGTCCAACGTATCATCCATGGGTGGTATCGAAAAGCGGTATTCATGGTAATTTTATTAATCGCCACGCTGTCTATACACATACGCCATGAAGCATCTTTCTTGGGCGTCAACAATACTGGCACTGCGTATGGGCCCATACTCTCCTTGATAAAGCCCTCATGTAACAACTTTGAGGCCATTTTATTTGGGAGGCTAGAACCAAGGATGAGGTTGCTGTGATGTTGGATGTCTTGCATAGGAGGTAATTCCTCAAGACGATCATACGGTATGACATCATTGAACTCCACCATCAATGGCTCTAGCTTAGGAGCTATCGAATTAATGGGCTTTTTCTTCAACTGGCACCATATACAGCAGACCTAACTCACCTAAATCCCTTACGAACTCCACCAAAGATAAAAACTTAGTGTTGCCCTCCTCTGCAGATTTTGAAGCTCCTTCTATCTCAGAGTGTCCCATAATCACTTTACCATCCTTCACAAAGGAAAAAGTGTTTCTGAAACCATCATGAGTAGTATGTCTGTCATCTTGGCATGATCTCCCCAACAACAAATGGCAGGCGTCATAGCCACTACATCTCCCTATGTGTCATCTTCGTATGTTTTCTATCTTGAGCTTAAGTTTGTCAACCATCTCTTAACAAACTATATTTTCACAGCTCTTTCCATTGATGATTAGATTACACATTTTACTATATGCAATACAATGTGTATGAAATATGTTTATGTGTAACCAGTCATTTTCCTCCACAACTTGAGGTATAATCATTTTGCGGTTGGGTCACCTATGCCGCCCCATAATCACTGTAGGTCACGTACAGGCTCTGTTCATTAACCGGTTCATCGTAGATGGGATCACCTTCAAAAGAGTGCTGCTTGTCCTCATCGGAAAACTCTAAAGAAAGGTTAACAAACTTGCGACTTGGGAACTACTGCCCGATACCTGAACACTTGTAGCACTTGAAATTGCCAGCACCCCTTTTAGGTCGCGCGAGTCCCAAAACAACTCCTTTTTGGTCCAAGGCACCTTGCTGGCTGGTTGTTCCAGCAGTGAGAGATGTCGAACTATCACCCATCATGCTGGTTTTCTTCCAAAATCAGCACCACGGGCTGTTGCCCTATTTGCCCCATCGCTCGTACTTGTTCCCCACCTGTTTGAGGATCGTTTCTGCTAAGGTTTCAACCTTCTTAGAAGGGTATAAACCTCATCAAGGGTCCAGTATCACTGCAAAACTACCACATCTTGAATTGATTGGCGTAATCCATTCACATACCTAGCAATGGAGTGCTCCTACTCAATCAAATCACTGTGGGTAGTCAAATGGTGAAACTCATCTGTGTATTCATCTTCCAACCTATCTCCTTGGCACTACACGTACATATATTTAGGTAAAGACTGTAAATAATTTTCAGGGAGATATCTTACTCTCATCTTTTTCCTCATCTTCTCCCATGAGACAATTTTAGGCTTTCCAATTCTCTCGCCTTGCTCTCGGTTGTTCCCACCATATCAAAGCACTTTTCTTTATTTTAATGGCAATGATTTTAACCTTTTTATGGTCTGGCACATCCTTGTTATCAAAGACGCTCTCTACTGTGTTTAACCAGTCTATAAAGTCATCAGCTGCAACTTTCCTTCAAAATCAGGAATATCTACTTTTAGATATATAGATTTTGAAAGACGCCTATACCTCTGATCATTTTCCTCTTCGCTCGACTCATCCCATGGAGCACGATCGTGGAAAATGTTATACTCAACATTGTCTTGGACGGACAAGATGAAGTTCTTATACTCAACTTCATCTTGGCCACAGACAATGCCTGTAAGTGGCCTTGTAAGTTCTTGAAGATCCTCTTTATCTACTGATCCTGCTCACCACGAGGTGGATCCAAACCCGCTTCAACCTCTTTTTGCTGCCATAGGTACACCAAAATCACAAACCCTCGGGCGGAGAACCAACCAAACCTAGCTTAAACCAACAAGTTTAGTTTGATTTGGCAAAACTAAAATCAGCAACGCTTGAACTTCGTTGTAGATCCCCAGATTTGTTGTTGAAGAAAATGTAGGCTTTGGTACCATTTGATACAACAAAATCGAAAAAAAAGGCAAAAATAGTTCAATCAACCATCAAAACATGTCAGATTTGGGTGGATATGGCTTTCCTTGAGAAAAACGAAACCCCCAAAATATTGTATTGCTTTTGCCTCTTTTCGTTATTTGCCTGCATCAATAGGTATCAGAGACCCCAAGGACGGGCTGGATTTGGGTTGACCTGGCTTTCTTTGCACAAAAACGAGACTTCAAAACCCTAGATAGGTCCTGGTGTTACTGTTCAGACCTTGTTTTTACTATTCATGCCCTAAAAGTAGTACAAACCCTAACGACCCATGCCCCCTTTTGCTACATTATAATAAAAAAAGATCAAAACTACCCCCACATAAGTTAAAATATTAGAAAAATACCCCATAAGTCAATTCGCTCAAATTAAAACATAAATGGTTCCTACAGTACCCCTATCTTTAATTAAACACTGGATATCACTAAGAGACTGTAAAAAAAATGGGACCTCCTTGCCACCTTGGGATTTGGATCATTATAAAAGGGGGTCATCAAAGGATGGATTGATTGGGTGAATAGGCCCATGACTAGTCAAAGGACTGCTCGTGCATCATTTGGGAATGTGTGAAGCAATTCAGGCCTTTTTTCGGTTTTATCTTTCGAGTTAAATTGAAACCAAGGTGCATTTATCATAATAAAGTAACAGTGGTTGCCCAAATGAGGTTTATCTTTGGGGAGGGTACTCTTATTTTTGATGCATATGGGTGTGAGTTAAAGTGTGTTGAATATCTAACTGAGCTGCACTGTTAATGATGAAAGTACCACACACTTATTCCAATCTCATGTTTCTTGCAAGAATGAAACACTTAAGATGGATTGCCTTGCTTTCAAAGAAAAGATATGTGAAAAGATCAACCTAGTTTGAATCTTCTGCTAGGTAAGTTGTTTAATATTTTTCATCAGCTATATCTAGGGAATGTGAGAGTTCCTTTTTGGTTGGCTATCTATGAAACCAACATCTTGAGGGGCAGTATTACAGACAGTGCTTTATGTATTTTGTTTAGTCTGTGAGATATTCCTTGATTTTTCCGTAAAGTGTGGTCATGTAATCTACTTGCATGAAATGTTGATGTACATGGCATGATACTATGATCCTTATGACTAGTAAGCATGGATGAAATAATTACAGGCTTGAGAACAGTATTACTCGTGCTATTAAATTTATAGTGATATATTTGTGGGCTTTCTTTGTTTCAAATGTAGCCAACATCTTCTGATTAAAGAAAAAAAATGTGCCAACATCATGAAGGGGAGAATCAGAGATACTGTATTTCATGTATCCTGTAATTCATGCAATATTCTTTTATAAGTTATGATTATGTTTTCATATAACACTGATTTGCACATGGGGTGCACCATTATACTAAGTTTTGTGAGGATAATATGTAGAACCAAGTGTGAGTAAGTGGTTCAAGCTTGAAGACATTGTTATCGATGTGTTCAATATGTTTCCTGCCTCTTACACTCTATGGAAAGAGACAGAATTTCACTTGTTTGCATTCGAATGTGTAACATCTGCACAGAGCATTTGAACCCAGATGAAATGAGGGTTGGAGGGAGCTCTGGGTGGTTGTTTTGTTGATAAATAGGAATGTTTAATGAAAATCTGGGATTATCCTGGGGATGTTCACCAGAAACTAGTTGATAGTGATGCCTTCCTCTGAACCCCTGCATGAACCTCATGTGGCGGTCTGCACCCAATATCAATACTCCCTTTTTATTACATGGGAAAATCTTCAATTGAATCATCTTCTTGGCTGTTGCTCCTTTTGCAATTGGTTCCTTGACAATTTTGTTTGCAATGGTGAGATGTATCACTGGAGTTGGATGTCTGGTGTTTCTCTTCTATAATTGGGAGAGAGGCCTCTATTCAAGAGTGGCAACTTCCTCTAGGATCTCACAAGAAAGTAGGTTCCCTGCTAATGATCATTTTTACGACATCCTTTCTGTGCTCAAGGTAAATACCATTGAAAATGAATGGGTTTGGCTGTTTTGTAGGCTAATTGTCATGGTTTGGGTCCATACTTACCCCACCACAAAGCAGGAAATCTTTGTAGTGTGTTTTGCTCAAGTGTACTTTCCTACTTTCTTACTTGAGTAGATATGGGGTATTCATTTCTAATATGATCTTATTCAGTCCTGTCGATGGTATTCATTTCTATTATGATCTTATTCAGTCCAGTCGATGCCATCTCATACCATGACCCATGACCCTGGAAAAAAGGTGAATTTTAGGTTAAGAAAGATGATGCGCAGGAATGGCCCAAGCTGGCTTCTCAATAGGCAGTACTTATGAAAAAGAAGGATAATATTTGAATTTTTGAAGCAAATGCAGTAGCCTGTAGCTATTGACGAAATACTACAATTTTCATTCATTTAGCAGTGATAGTCTGTTGGATTATTCATACTTTTTTTTTTTGTTCTTAGGGTTTGGGAGCTAAGGTTTGGAGTTCAGTGAACTTGGAAGCTCATGGTTTTAACTCAAAATTATAGTTTTACTAGTTATGGTTCCCTATTACTAGGATCCAGTTCTCAAGCTCAAATACCTGTCAAAACTCAAATGATATGGCAAGGGTTTCCATTGGGTTGGTGGATATAGTCTGCTTCATCATTTTTGGCTGTTTGTGATCTATGGTTCGGTGCTTATAATGAGCTTGGACTGCCAGCAACCTGCCCTTGTGAATGTATTCGGTTTGGATCCAAACTCCTAATCTTCCGAAAAGTGAGCTCCATAGTTCTAGGACGTGGTGTTAGGGTGTTGTATAATGCCCAATGAAAAGGCCATGACTTCCATTAGCGGCGAAGGTTTGTTCTTACTTCTTTGTGATAAGGTTTTCTAGTTTCTCTCATTTTTTTTTCTTTGGGCTTTTTTGGTGGGATGGTTATGACCAGTGGTTTAAAAAACGGATCGGTGACCCGAATCGGACATCCCAAAAGTCGATCCGGACCAGCGAATCGGCGATCTGAATCGGGAATCGGGCCGAATCGCTCTGATTAAGCTTTTAAAAAATCTAAAAAAATTATTAAAATTCATTATAAATGTTTTTTAGGAATCCAATAAGAAATGGGGGTACTACATTATTAACTTTCATTGTTTTCATCAATTTATGAATATTGAGATGTTCTTACCCTGTATGAATTTATGTTGACCATTAAATTTACATCACACAAAAGAAATTATAGAATTATCATAGATTAAGTATATAATCATATAAAGAGTTGACTAAATCGATGAAAAATTGGTCACTAAAATCTCGAATTGGCGGAAACTCTAATCCGTTAAAAAACCCAAATTATTACAACCTAACTAACTGTAATATTATATACCATCAATATTTTATAATTATTTTATTATATAAATAATGACAAATCCAAAATATTTTATAATATCATCTAATTTAAAATGTATTATTGACAACTATA
>NW_006494910.1:591953-603303 GCF_000471905.2 Amborella trichopoda | reverse complement strand
ATGTTCATAGAACGGATAAAGTACATAAAAAGTATAAGAAGTCTAAACAACAGAAGTTGATAAAAAAGTTTTCTCTCAATATTAAAAATAAAAAAAAAATACCAGTATGTTATAAATGTGGAAAACTTGGTCACTTAAACACCAATGTAAATTAAAAAAGAAAATAGATGCATTACAAATAGATGAGTCATTAAAATCAAAACTGTATACTATTATCAATTATGATACATCTTCCTCAAATACAGATTCCAATGAATATTTAATCGGAAATATCCAAGACGATGATTTCATATGGACAGAGTCATCTGATTCTTCAGATTCTTCTAGAGATGAACAATCATCCCATCCAATGCAAGAATCTACTTGTGCTTGTCTTATCCCCACGCACAATCTTCATACTCTAGCACAAGAAGATAATTTGATTTTAGATCTCATAGAGAAAATTACAGATCCAAATGAAAACAGACCTGTTATTATGAAATTTATAAATTTAGCTAAAACGTTCATCAGTTTAATATTCAAACAATAGAAGAGAAAATTTATATAAGTACAGATGGAACTACTACTTATAGTACGCATCCACTTGAGAAAAGTATTATCCTAAATGGTGCAAAAACTCCACCAGTTAAAGGCGAACCACCACAATCCTTATATGAAATCATTACAACACCTTATAAGGTTGTACCCAAGGACATGGGGAAAAAGCATGAATTAATCCCTCATATTGTTGAACAAAATAATTATACCAACCTATACATGCAATCCTTAGGAAAACAAGTTGAACGAATAGAAAGATTGGTCACTCCTCATCCTAAGAGAGTAACTCCTCCTATTCCTAAAGCTGTTTTGTTTAAACACCCTTTCAGAACTTAATAAAACTAAATTTCATTTAGGCGAGGATAACAAAACACTCATGGATCAATTAATATCTAAATTAGCCCAATTAGATATCAAAGGAATCCCCTCTCCAAAACTAAGTATTCCCATCCCAATACCTAGTATTGCTAAACCTCTATCTAATATTCCCGAATCATTGGATAAAGGAAAAGTAAAGATTCCTGAGCATGAGACTCTAATGCTCCAAGAAGAGGAACCAATCATAGATGATACTTAGCAAAATAGAGAATTAGCCTTTATGGACGGCCACCAATGATCTAAACATAATAGCATATGGTAAAACATGGAAACCAATTACAACTTTACCATATTATAAAAGACCCACACCTGTTGATGTTCCATTGGAAGAAGATGCCATACAACAGGCAGTATCATATTCAGGCAGATCAATTGTCAATTGGGCTATATATGGTTTATTAGATTTAAAAATATTAGATGTCATGGGACATATGACTATGTTTGCCTCAGTTAATAAAATGGCTGGCAATCCTGATCAAGAGGTTGCCGAAGCAATAGTAAATGGATTTACTGGCTGGTTAAGAGGCTGGTGGGATTTCTATGTTGATGATGAAACGAAAAATAGAATTCTTACCAACACTAGACAATGGATAGCTAGAAATGAACAAAATCAAGAAATAATCTATACAGAAAGTGATGCAGTAAACACTTTAATTTATACTATCACTCTACACTTTGTAGGTAGTACAGCTTTATTAGCAGCAAGATTAGAAGATTTGCTGTCAAACCTACAGTGAAATATCTATAGAAGGTATGTGAATAGTAAGTTATTATATTTTAACATTTATTGTAAAATACGATAGTAATTTAAACAAAAGAGGAATATGCAAATAAACGGAATAACAGATATATCAATAACAAACCATTGTGTGTGAGTGTGATTGCCGATTTTAATACTAAAAACATATTTGAACTGCATATTATTTTAGCAAACCATCATAACATTATACAAAGCATAATATTGTATGTTACAGACAAAAGAAACTTCAAATACACACTTACAATTTACAAATACAGTAACTGGAAAAGAGTTTCCAATGCTGAGGACAGTATGAAGGGAATGAATGAAAATTGCAGTCACACATGCTTACAGTATAAGAAAAGTATAAGAGAAAAAGAGAAGATAGAACCTGATCTTGATGTAGTGAGAAAATAGGAAAAGACCTGGAAAGCATGAGAGGGTTTCAAACTGTGAGATCAAGATAGCGGCTGTAAAGCAATGGAGCAGTAGTGATTCAGAGAAAGATTCTCAGAGAGAGATGAGCGGAGTATGAGTATGAACAGAGAATGAGCAGAGTAGGAGATGATCAGGGCAAGAGAGAGAGAAGGGAGGTAGAAAACTCCAGGTGACCTGAGGTTTTGAAGGCAGGGAGCTGTCTTATATAGCTAAAGGGAGGAACCTTAGCGACGAAGGCAAAGGAGAGGAATGACCTTGATTGGACATAAAGGGGAGAGAGAAGAGACTTAAAGTGAATAGACAAAAACCAAAAGAGAAAAAGAAAAGATTCTTCCATCGGTGTCCGAAGGAAAAAGACAAAACAGCATCCTGAAACAGTCACTTTTTGTCTTCATATGTCGGTGGCAACATGGAATTCTTGTCGGTTTATGTGAGTGGCTAAAGTAGCTTTTATGTCGTATGCTTTGGTGGTCACAGTATCTTGTATGGTTTCAGGGTCTTTGGCTGCATTCGTCAGGATCATCATCTTCTTCTTCTTCTGGATCTGTTTCTTCTAATGAAAAATATTTATTTGCACGCATTGGAGAGGATTGCACTGTTTCTTCTGATGATACTGGTTTACGTCCAGCTTCTGTAAATATTTCTCTCATTTGTTGTTCGAGAAATTCTTTGGTAGCATTGGGATTGGCTTGGAGCATGTTTCGGAGATAGGTAGGAAAATCAAATGAGGTATTGGCAGTATTATATTCGGTTGGATTTGGATTATATATGGGTTTTTCTGGAGGTATCTTTTTGGGTACTATTGTCGTGGGGTCCATATTGAAAATGTCACACTATTTAACAGAGATGGTTTTGCCTAAACATGGAATATAAGTATGGTCGGCTGTATTATTTGCAAAGATAGAGTATTCTCATTTCATGATCCATGGGAGTTGGTATAAGGTGACAAAGTATAAGTGTGGATCTGTATTAATATCAATCTTATTAAATATAGCAAACTGCTCCTGGGCTTTTTGAAAAGCATGAGATAAAATATCAGTGGTAGAACCCCATATAAAAAACCAATTTTTAAA
This sequence comes from Amborella trichopoda, assembly GCF_000471905.2. Next base: position 600,138 of record NW_006494910.1, on the reverse strand, counting down.
CCCACCCGGGAATCTTTCAAAAATAGGCATCCTGAATTGGATGTACCAACTATGCGAAGTATTGGGCTTTTGGTATGAAAATACTTTGTGCCATGGTTCCATGTATTCAGCATATTTATAATACTTATAAGAAAAATCGGGATTGTTTAGTTTTTTTCCTTGAGTGGGATTGCAACCTCACTCTTCATAAGATAACAATTTTTTGATTTGCAATTTTGAGTATGCAATTACTCTTGTATTCTGTTGATAATAATGGACTACAGAAATGGATCATGTTTCTATTAGTATAGCCTCATAATATTCACGGGTTTTGACTCCATTTATGGGATTGAGATGGTTTATGAGGTATAGAGGAGCGAGTTTGGTTGGGTCCATATAGGTATGGTGATCTTCAATTGTGATATCCGTGAGAAAAGCTCTTTCTATGAATGAAGAGCGAGAAATAGTAGGCCTTTGAAATGGCCTTGATTGAGCTGGAGTAAAAGCCGGAGTGGATGTATTAGCCTCTGGGTAGGTTATTTGGTGAATGGGTGAAATAGAAGGTGAGAGAGTGGCCAAGGGTGGATTCTCACTTAAAGCTGGTATTATTTCAAGAGGGCGTTTCTCATTGCTACGAGTGCCCATGATAGTAGGGAGATTAGATAAAGTATTATTATTATTGGTTGCAAAGAGTTGTAGTGCAAGTGAAAGAGGTGTTTCTTCGTCGTTGACGTCAGTGTGGCCCCCTTACAAAAATTCACGGGTCAAAAAATTAGGTCAGTAGAACCGTGAAGGTGTTCAATCGTAAAATCAAAGGCAGAAAGAATCGCCTGCCAGCGAGTAAAATTTTGTTTGGAAACAATATTTTGAACATCTTTTTGCAAAATATCCTTAGCCGCGTTGCAATCAGTGCGAATGAGAAAATGTTGATTGAGAATATCGCTTTGAAATTTTGTGACACAATGTATAATGGTAAGTAATTCCTTTTTGACCGTAGAATAGTTTTGTTGAGTGGAATTCCAAGCCTTAGAAGTATATTTGAGTAGTTGTTCATGACCATCCACTTGTTGTTTTAGGATTCCTCCTAAACCCAACTCTGAAGCATCACATTCAATGATTTTGAAAGCAGTAGGGTGAGGAAGAGAAAGGCAAGGGAGAGTTTTGACTTTCTATTTAATTAATTGTACTGCTTTGGTATGAATATTTGTCCAAGGTGGAGGATTCTTTTTTAATCTATCATGTAGAGGTTTGGCAACAATAGCAAGGTCTTGATAAAAATCAATAACATAATTAAGACATCTTAAGAACCATTGGAGTTCTTTTTTGTCTACAATTTGATCTGAAAATTTATCAGCAAATTGTATTGATCTATCTATAGGGATAATTGTGCCTTGATGGATATTGTGTCTTAAAAATCTAATAGAAGTTTTGAATAAAGTAATATTTTTTGTAGATACAACTAATCCAGCATACTGTACTGCATGAATAAAGGTATTAACATGTTTTACATGTTCATCTATAGATTCTGAAAAGACAAGGACATCATCAATATAAACAATCATAAATTGATAGTAAGCATTAAAAACTTCATTCATTATTTTCTGGAATTCTGATGGAGTATTTTTTAATCCGAATGGCATAACATTCCATTCATATTGACCAAATGGAACATTGAATGCTGTTTTATATTTATCTTCTTCTTTAATTTGAATTTGCCAATATCCTGACTTCATATCAAATTTGGAGAATATGCAAGCATTATCTACTCAGTCTAGTAAATCTTTTTTATTAGGAATAGGATATCGTATCCATTGTAATACTTTATTTAATAGTTTATAATTGATAACCAGTCTAGGAATTCTTCGTTCCTTTTCAGCATTTTTGTTGACATAGAAAGCTGCACAACTCCATGGTGATGAGCTTGGTCTGATAAGCTTTTTAGTTTGAAGTTCAGCAATTTCTTTTCTACACATTTCTAGTGGAGTAGTATTCATTTGAAATTGTCTTGCTTTCATAGGAATTTGTCTTTCATCAAATCTAGGTTCATATGGGAGACTGATACTATATTTTTTCCTTTCCCAAAAGGCATTGGGATGTTCACTGCAGATAAAAGTTTCTATTTGTTATTGCAGTTGTTGGATCTTTTGCAATATCAACGGATTTTGTAATTGTTCTTCCACATGTTTATATTTAATTTCTTGTTTTAAAGTACAGAGAAATTTTTCTTTGTTTTGTAATTGGCTTTTTACACTATTTATTTCTTTGAGTTTTGGTTTGTGAATAAATTCAAAGTGTATGGGGACATCTTGATAAATAGATGTTATTCTTGTATGGTCTATGGATAATGGATATAATAATATAAGGAATGGGACTCCGAGGATAACTGCTTGGCTTAATCCTTTTACCATGACAAATGATGTTTAGATACACTGGTGATTATTACAAACAGAAGCATTAGATAATTTATAGTTTATAAAAAGTCTACTGCTAACTGCAATATTTAAGATTTGAGTTGTTTTATCAAAATATTTTGTTGGTACAAGTTTTTTATTGATACAGTTTTGATTTTAATGACTCATCTATTTGTAATGCATCTATATTCTTTTTTAATTTACATTGGTGTTTATAGTGACCAAGTTTTCCACATTTATAACATACTGGTATTTTTTTTTTATTTTTAATATTAGGAGAAAACTTTTTTATCAAGTTCTGTTGTTTATACTTCTTATACTTTTTATGTACTTTATCCATTCTATATTTTTCTTTCTTATATTTTTTCTTTTTCTTATATAGTTTTTCAGGTTTATTTTTTCTATCTATATGATAACCGAATTGTTCACAAAAATCACCAAGCTCTTTGCGCTTAGTAATTTGTTGTTTATCAAGTTGACGTTTAAGCTTTAGGTCAGTACATAATGCTAATCCTTCAGCACATATTTCTGCTGATAATTCTTCAAGTGTGTATGCAGAATATATGATAACTCCATTATGTTTCTTTTTAAGTCTTTTTTTGACCTTTTATGCAAATAAGTAAGGAAGACCAGCTATAAATTTTTCTTTCCAATGGTCCAATTGGCAATCTTCTCTTATTAATAATTTTGAAAAGAATACGTCTTTATACCACTTATAATGAGATATGGTAGGACATCTTAGGTTTGACAGCAAATCTTCTGATCTTGCTGCTAATAAAGCTGTACTACCTACAAAGTGTAGAGTGATAGTATAAATTAAAGTGTTTACTGCATCACTTTCTGTATAGATTATTTCTTGATTTTGTTCATTTGTAGCTATCCATTGTCTAGTGTTGGTAAGAATTCTATTTTTTGTTTCATCATCAACATAGAAATCCCACCAGCCTTTAAACCAGCCAGTAAATCCATTTACTATTGCTTCGGCAACCTCTTGATCAGGATTGCCAGCCATTTTATTAGCTGAGGCAAACATAGTCATATGTCTCATGACATCTAATATTTTTAAATCTGATAAACCATCTATAGCCCAATTGACAATTGATCTGCCTGAATATGATACTGCCTGTTGTATGGCATCTTCTTCCAATTGAACATCAACAGGTGTGGGTCTTTTATAATATGGTAAAGCTGTAATTGGTTTCCATGTTTTACCATATGCTATTCTGTTTAGATCATTGGTGGCCGTGTCCATAAAGGTTAATTCTCTATTTTGTTGAGTATCATCTATGATTGGTTCCTCTTCTTGGAGCATTAGAGTCTCATGCTCAGGAATCTTTACTTTTCCTTTATCCGATGATTCGGGAATATTAGATAGAGGTTCAGCAATACTAGGTATTGGGATGGGAATACTTAGTTTTGGAGAGGGGATTCCTTTGATATCTAATGAGCTAATTTAGATATTAATTGATCCATGAGTGTTTTGTTATCCTCGCCTAAATGAAATTTAGGTTTATTAAGTTCTGGAGGGGGTTTAAACAAAACAGCTTTAGGAATAGGAGGAGTTACTCTCTTAGGTTGAGGAGTGACCAGTCTTTCTATTCGTTCAACTTGTTTTCCTAAGGATTGCATGTATAGGTTGGTATAATTATTTTGTTCAACAATATGAGGGATTTATTCATGCTTTTTTCCCATGTCCTTGGGTAAAACCTTATAAGGTGTTGCAATGATTTCATATAAGGATTGTGGTTGTTCGCCTTTAACTGGTGGAGTTTTTACACCTTTTAGGATAATACTTTTCTCAGGTGGATGCGTACTAGAAGTAGTAGTTCTATCTGTACTTATATAAATTTCCTCTTCTATTGTTTGAATATTAAACTGAGGAATTTGAATGTTATATTGTGCACAAATTTTTTGTAACCAGATAAAGAATCCTTGTGTTTCTCTGTCTTTTTTCAGGAATTTATTGTATTTTTTATGAAATAATTCTACTAATCTAGGTTGAAATATTTTAAGATACCATTCTCGAATACCTGGGTTTTCTGGGGCTAAATAATCTTGTTTTATATATTCAATATCTACTTTTTTCGATTTTCTTTGTAATTTATATGCTAGGTATTCTTCTATGTTTATTTATTCTTCGACTTGCAGGGTGAGTATTTGGAAATCAGCGATGTCGGGTTCAGATTTATAAGTAGGTATTACTACATGATCAGCTGTTCTTTTTACTCCTTGGATTTGTAAGTCTGAAGATCCTGTAGGTTTTGATGGCGGAGGAAGGATGATAACTTCTGGAGTTAAATGACAAGATTTTCTTGCTGGCACTAATGGCTTTTTAATCCTTTTCTTATTGATTTCTAAATCATCCTGTATTATTGGTTTAGTATTTTGAAATTTTATTTCAATATTTCCATCCTGATGTTCTATTATTTGGTTGGGAATATTATTCCTTGGTATTTCTTTTGGTTGGTTTTCATTTTGGATTGACTATGTTTGAGGTAGAATAATATCTGACCAAGTAATAGTTTTTGGAATAATAGTGTTAGATTTTTCTATATTGGTTTGAAATAAAATAGTTTGATCATTCTTATCTGTTTGCATAATATTCGAACAAAGAATATTCATAACTTTGTAATAGATGAGATATATTATAGCTAGATTTTGAAATCCAGGAGTCATATTGAATCCATGGGTCTTAAGATTTATTGTTATTATATCCAATATATTAGGGTCGGTTAATGAAACAGAAAAATTTGGAAAGCAGTTAAAGTAAATGGGTCTACTATCAAGGCTGGATTCAACCATACCTAAGATTGAATCCGAAAACTAATAGTGCCCGCGTATCTCTTAGGCATACGAGCACTGAATTGTTTAATGCTAAACGAGTTAAAGGTTTTATGACTATTTGTATTAATCCAATGAGTAAATACTTATAATTGTTTTCTTTATGTTTTTCTATCATTTTTCTGGATAATAGTTGAAAGTCTTCTTGATGTTGTGTTACTGATAGACTTTCTTCTACTATTTTAATAGCATATCCAAGTTTGAATTTGAATGTTCCCTTTTGATAAATATCTTTGATAGGTACTTTGGGAATATTCCAATTTTGTATATGTTTTTCAACATCATTTATTACTATCTCTTCCTTATTTTTGACTCTTAAGGTTTGAGGTTGGGTTACTGTGTTACCTTTAAGATTCCTAATTAAATTTGCTATCTGTAGGTGCGGATGATGACAACCTGGACGACCAAGGGTCCAGCGTATTTCCCTAAACTGCTCATCTTGGCCTTGACGGGTACTTTGCCTAGACTTCTCTCGTCTCTTGCCTTAATTCTCAGACCAACTTTCTTAGATGTAAATTTAGCTAGGTTTCTTCAGTAACACTGTAACTTAGTTTCTACTGTTGGTTCACTGTGCGGCACTGATACCAAAGCGAGACCATGGATGAGAATTATTGGGGTTTTGGTATGAAAATACTTTGTGCCATGCTTCTATGTATTCAGCGTATTTATAATACTTATAAGAAAAATCGGGATTGTTTAGTTTTTTTCCTTGAGTGGGATTGCAACCCCACTCTTCATAAGATAACAATTTTTTGATTTGCATTTTTGAATATGCAATTACTCTTGTATTCTGCTGATAATAATGGACTACAGAAATGGATCCTGTTTCCATTAGTATAGCCTCATAAGATTCACGGGTTTTGACTCCATTTGTGGGATTGAGATGGTTTATGAGGTATAAAGGAGCGAGTTTGGTTGGGTCCATATAGGTATGGTGATCTTCAATTGTGATATCCATGAGAAAAGCTCTTTCTATGAATGAAGGGCGAGGAATACTAGGCCTTTGAAATGACCTTGATTGAGCAGGAGTAAAAGACGGAATGGATGTATTAGCCTCTGGGTAGGTTATTTGGTGAATGGGTGAAATAGAAGGTGAGAGAGTGGCCAAGGGTGGATTCTCACTCAAAGCTGGTATTATTTCAAGAGGGCGTTTCTCATTGCTACGAGTACCCATGATAGTAGGGAGATTAGACAAAGTATTATTATTATTGGCTGCAAAGAGCTGTAGTGCAAGTGAAAGAGGTGTTTCTTCGTCGTTGGCGTCAATGTGGCCCCCCTGCAAAAATTCACCGGTCAAAAAATCAAGTAGGGAATTGGTAGAACCGTGAAGGTGTTCAATCTTAAAATCAGAGGCAGAAAGAATCGCCTGCCAGCGAGCAAAAATTTGTTTGGAAACAAGATTTTGAACATCTTTTTGCAGAATATCCTTAGCTGCTTTGCAATCAGTGTGAATGAGAAAATGTTGATTGAGAATATCGCTTTGAAATTTGGTGACACAATGTACAATGGCAAGTAATTCCTTTTTGACCGTAGAATAATTTTGTTAGGTGGAATTCCAGGCCGTAGAAGTATACTTGAGAAGTTGTTCATGACCATCCACTTGTTGTTTTAGGATTCCTCCTAAACCCAACTCTGAAGCATCACATTCAATGATTTTGAAAGCAGTAGGGTCAGGAAGAGAAAGGTAAGAGAGAGTTTTGACTTTCTGTTTAATTAATTGTACTGCTTTGGTATGAATATTCGTCCAAGGTGGAGGATTCTTTTTTAATCCATCATGTAGATGTTTGACATCAATAGCAAAGTCTTGATAAAAATCAATAACATAATTAAGACATCCTAAGAACCTTTGGAGTTCTTTTTTGTCTACCATTTGATCTGAAAATTTATCAGCAAATTGTATTGATCTATTTATAGGGATAATTGTGCCTTGATGGATATTGTGTCCTAAAAATCTAATAGTAGTTTTGAATAAAGTAATCTTTTTTGCAGATACAACTAATCCAGCATACTGTACTGCATGAATAAAGGTATTAACATGCTTTACATGTTCATCTATAGATTCTGAAAAGATAAGGACATCATCAATATAAACAATCATAAATTGATAGTAAGCAGTAAAAACTTCGTACATTATTTTCTGGAATTCTGATGGAGCATTTTTTAATCCGAATGGCATAACATTCCATTCATATTGACCAAATGGAACATTGAATGCTGTTTTATATTTATCTTCTTCTTTAATTTGAATTTGCCAATATCTTGACTTCATATCAAAGTTGGAGAATATGTAAGAATTAGCTACTAGGTCTAGTAAATATTTTTTATTAGGAATAAGATATCGTATCATTGTAATACTTTATTTAATGGTTTATAATTGATAACCAGTCTAGGAACTCCTCGTTCCTTTTCAGCATTATGCTGAGATTAGTCCACTAGCTCATATGAACACATATGTTCATATGAGCTAGTGGGCTAATCTCAACATTTTCCATATATATATATATATATATAAAGTCTTTCCAGCACCTATAGGCGAAAATAAATAGTGATTATTCCTACCCTCATCATCGTCCAAATTTCATCGCGCGGTCACGATTGTCTGGTAGTGTTTTATTTTTCATTGTTTTTCTACGAATCGGAATAATTTGAAATTTGGAGGGTATGTACATTTTACTGAGATGCATCTAATAAAAATATAAAAAAAATTATCCGTAAATAAATTGGCAAAAATACCTTTTAAACTTTTCGGGGTATTTTGGTCAATTGTTTTCATGTAATATATTTTTTTTTATAATTTGCAAAGATTCCCCTATTTTTGATGAGTTCACGCTCTAAATTTCAGATCATTCCGATTTATAGAAAAAAATGAAAAAAATGAAACACTACCGAACAATCATGATCGAACGATGAACTTTGGACGGTGATGGGGGTAGCCGAAATCACTGTTCATTTTT
>NW_006494910.1:579819-590823 GCF_000471905.2 Amborella trichopoda | reverse complement strand
ATATATATATATATATATATATATATATACATTTTACAAGAGCACTTGCTTTTTATTGATAATGGAAAGGAAATAATACATCAATCAAAATAAAACAGACGAAATTACTAATGATTTTAGATTACCCCTTTCTTCGCCAACCCATCTGCAATCTCATTTGCCTCCCTATATATATGATGAAAAGTAACTACCACCGAAGAAAATGATTCCCTCACTTGTAACCACATGGATCTAAGTTGCCAAGGAGGTTCTGAAACATAAGAATGCCAATTGATAATATGAAGGGATTCTCCTTCAATAATCAAATTATTCCCCAAATCTCTTTCTTTCCAAATCAAGATTCCTTGCAATAGAGCAGCCAATTCAACATGATTTACCGACACAACTCCATACGGTTCACCATAACAAAATAAAATTGACCCCAAACTATCTTTGCATACTCCACCCACTCTCGCATTCCTTGGATTTGAACCAGCAAAATTAAGCTTCAAACATCCTTCTATAGGTGGCATCCATCTAGATTTTGGTCTAATCTTTTGATAGTGAAAAGAAATAGGATTTTCCAAATAAAGCAAAATATCAATCTTCGAAATCCTGTGGCCTTCCACACTGAACCAACTCCAGATGGTATGCAAAATTTTATTTTTTATCTCTTCAATCTCTCCGACAAACCATCAAACGTTCTTCTGCTCCTTTCTAACCATAGCTCCCATATAATAGCTCATCTGAAAATATCCAAAATCGTACCCTACTTTTAAAAATCTTGCTGGTTTAAGATGCTGCAATAAATTGGACGAAGGCCCTGCATAACTATCATCACCCCAATTTTTTGCATCACCCATTGCGATGTGTGATAAGAGAGGGGACACAAGAAGAAAATACGTGCACAATTTTCTTCACCATTTTTACAAAAAAGACAAACAATGACTAGAACCTTCTTCTTCTTTCTTAGATTATCAAATTGTAGGAGCCTTACCCTGAATCATTACCCATATGAATGCTTGCACTTTAAGAGGTATACTCCATCTCCAAATGTCCTTAAGTTCTGGTTGATTCCATCTAATGTGATCATGAAAAGGCAAGGAATAAGCTGATTTTTTCGAGAACATAGCATCAGGTCCAAGTTCCTATATTGCCTCATCTCTTGCCGCATTTGAAATATGCACATTAGCTACCAACTTAAGCAACTCAGATAGTTGGTTATACACCAAAGCAAGAACCTAGTTATGTTGACAAATAATATTTCAACAGACAGAAACACCATTCAACTCACCTATTTCCCTCACCTTAGCCATCGGATTTGAGCATCTTTGAAATAAATCAAGTCAGGAAAATGTCAGCACCACCTCAGAGATCCATTTTTTATGCTAGAAAAGGACATCCTCACCTGTACCCACAGACCATCTAATATGTCTCATCATAAAAGATCACACAGAGATGATCGACGTCCAAGCATGAGATTGTCTCAACCTACTTCTTCCCCCTGGCAATAAACTGATTGAACGGCCTCCCTCCATATTTGGCAATCAATATCTGCTTCTAGAGATAATCCTCTTGATTTAAAGATCACCACTAGCAATTAAGACATGGTTCATAATCTAGCTTTCAAATGCCCAAACCACCCTCCCTTTTTAGTGTACCCCTCGCCCAGCTCACTAAATGATATTTTTCTTTTTTTCACCAACTGTTCCGCATAGAAAGTTCTGCATTAATTGTTCGATTTTTTTGATAATATCTGAGGGCTGACATTTGATGTATGGGAAGATTAGAGAGAAGATCTAATAAGCGTGATTCTTCCACCCAGAGATAAATTATTTACCTTCTATAAATCTATCTTCCCATTATCTCTCTTCACAATTGGGTCCAACACCTCATTTGGTAATCTTGAATCTGAAATTGACATACCTAAATATATAATTGAAAAGGATTCCACTCTACAATTCATAATCCCAACCATTTGATTAGCCAAAGATGCATCACAACGAACCCCAATAATTGAAGTTTTGCCAAAGTTAACTTTTAAGCCCAGAGCCAATTCACAACATCTAAAAAATCTGTTGATATGTAGTACTTGATCAGAATGCGCACCACATAAAATAATTATATCATCAACATATTAAAATTGAAAAATAATTGGGACCTCCAAGGAGACTTGAAAACCTAAAAAACCATTACCTGGCCTCCACATTTTTTAACATAAGACTGAAAGCTTCCCCCGCAAGAGTAAATAAGAAAGGAGATAGAGGATCTCCTTGCCTAATATCCTTTGATGTATTAAAGAAACCCTTTGGATTCCCATTCATCAGTATAGAAAAGTGGTCTGATGACAAACACTCATTGATCCACTTCCTCCACATATCCCCAAAACCCATACGCTGCAAATTCTCATCCAACACCTTTCATTAAATTTATTTTATATATGTAAAATCTGAGATGTTTCATTTAAAGGTGCTTTTCCCTCACATCCCTTCGCATCCTCTTAGAAGGAGGGATAATGAGGGAAAATCACCTCTACATCAAACACTGTAGATTTTTATATACATCATTACCTATGCACAAAATTATATTTAATCCATTTGATATAAGGATACAATTTGATCCATATGTTCTAAGTAAAGCATGACCATAAGGTTTACCACTCTTCAATTCATTGGTTTAGTGATGTGGACAAGCTAAGCTAGCTGACAAGCTTGCTCGGCTTGGCTTGTGATGTGCGGAAAAAATAAATTTATAAAAAAATAGAAATAAAAATAAATGGTTGAGAGAATATACTTTCTTTGGGTCTGCATACAAATTCATTCCAAAGATATTTTTACAAGATCATAACACTTTCTTTATTTTCAAATAACCTTATTCTATAAGAGGAATGCACTACTTTTTATAAATGCAATTTAAAAAAAACTTATAAAAAAATCTCATAAACCCATAAACCAGGAATCTTTTAAAATTTCCATAAATCTTATTCTCTATTTCTCAATGTCACACAAATCTCTCCCTAATAGAAGTTCCCATAAACCATGAATCTTTTTAAATTCTAAGGTATGCTAAACAACCCAATCATGCTCATCCTTATCATTAGATTTTTAAACAAATTTCTCATTCTACGTCTGAAATCTCAACAACAATAAAAGATAAAAAGAAACCTAAACCTAGACTTAAAAATCTAATAAAAGTAAAATAAAAATAAAATAATAAAAAATAAAAAAATAAAAAAAATATTGCATTATTTTCACTAGATTGGAAAAAGCTCGATCTCGAGTTTGTTAAACTCAAATGTTTTAGAGGCATTATAAAAAGTTGGTGATGTAGAGGAATTTTGAATTACCAAACTGAATCCTGAATTCTCTTTCAAGCTCACAAGGTTGGATTTCACATACTGCAAGGAGCATGACTTCTTTCTCATAAATTATTTTCAAAATTTCTTGCATGTTTGTGTTGTCGTCAACATCTTTTGCATTGAAATCTATCTTTCAACATTCTTCTTCCTTTTGTTGTAATGTACTAAGCTGATTTTGCAGTCCTTGCAATATTTTGCCAAGGCCTTTTATCAGATCTTGTTTGATTTTTTTTTTTTTTCTCAAATTCTTGATCTAGTCACTCGAATTTGATACGTTCCATAAAATGGATTTGTGAAAGCATTGTGATGGTTGGATCTTCTTTGTTCTGAAACCAATTGATGCTTGATCTAGTCACTCGAATTTGATACGTTCCATAAAATGGATTTGTGAAAGCATTGTGATGGTTGGATCTTCTTTGTTCTGAAACCAACTGATGCAGGAAAAAATAAATAATTAAAAATAAAAAATAAATTAAAAGGTTGAAAGAATATACACTCTTTCTGGTTTGCAAGGAGTCCACTCCAAATATCTTTTCAAAAAATCAAACTACTTTATTTATTCTCAAATAGCCTAGTTGCATAAAAGGGAGACACTCTTTAAATTCAATTTAAATAAAACTAATAAAAATATACACGTACTGTGCTGCCCGGGGGTTCTGCTTGGAAAGACTTCTTGGCAGTTGCAGGCCTGTGTCTCGGGCCCCCTTCTGTCTGTTGTGAAATTTGGATGAAAAAGAAAAGCATTGTTTCAATAGATAGCTGCAATGCCTGCGTTGTTGACCATAATACTTAAGAAAACTACAAAAAAACTAAAAAAAACTACAAAGGAAAACTCTCTCTCTCTATCTCCCACATTGCTCTCTCTCTCTCTTACGTAATTCTCCCTAATTTAAATTTCTTTAAAGTAAGAATCCCTATCTTTTAAAATTTTAAGATATCTTAACCAACACAACCATAGTAATTCCTATCATTAATGCTTAAAATAAACTTCCCATTCTACCATTGAAATCTATACAACCATAAAAGATAAATAGAACCTTAAACCTAAAAAATAATAAATGAGATATGTTAATATGACATTTATACTTATAAATTCTTAAAAGTAAAAGGAAATTTATATAATGAGACCATTTATTTTATATACAAGAAGGTCGCAGTTATTATTGATCGTTGGATGTGAAATCGGGTGATTGAAGGTATGTTATTAATTGGGCACAAAGTCCAAAATTAATTTTTTCGAATGTTGTGACACCTGTCAGTATATTGGATTTCACATTCAATGGCTAAAAATGATTGTGACCTCTTTATACTAAAGCTAAATAGTCTTATGGTATACAATCCCAAAACAAAATCTGTGACGTTGAAGTTTGACTTATGCTTAGCTTATTTATGAATTGACTAATAACTTTTGGGTTGTTTTTGCTTTCATTATTAATTTGTTTATAGTTTTATTTGCCTTGTTTATGGGTTAGGAAAATTTTTTGTACAAAGAAGTTACAGTGACTTTTGACTGTTAGATTTGAAATAGAATGGCTGAGAGTGTATAATTGATCAATCTTAAAGTTCAAAGAAAACATTTTAACTTTGACGACATACTTTAACCTGTTTGATTTGACACTGGATGACTAGCATTCGTAGTAACCTCCTATCGCAAAGATTAATAGTTTTATGTATACAATCCCTGTACTTAAACATATGACCCTTGGCCCCTATAATCAGGCCAAGGTCGACGTAATTTAAGCTCTAATCAAACACCAACTCATCTTCACATGCAAACTGCAACCTAAGCTCGAACATGTCTTGCCTTGGGCTAAGATCGGCTATAGCTTGTTACCACCATGAAGGGAGAGTCGAATGTGCAATTGAACAGATGACATGTTTGATGGGACCGACTAATCCCACGTATATTATTTTCAACATGATGATATACATCATTAATTTGTGGATTTCCAAATTGGATATATCTACTATATTATTAAGCCAGAGTTAAAAGGTAGACACATATTGTAAAAATAAAAAGAGGCCTAATTCTACTAGAAATTATAGGACACATTTTTCATTATAGCGGAAGAGTGAGAGAGAGAGAGTACATGAGTATGAATAAGAGAGAGATCTTAACACTGTTTCTATATATCTCCACATTGTTTCAATATCTTAATTTGAGAGAGAGAGAATATGAATACACTCAAGAGAGAGATCTCAATGTTGTTTCCATAAGTCCACAATGTTTCTGTATCTTAATGAGAGAGAGAGAGAAATTGTTTCAATATTTTAATGCCAAAGAGAGAGTATGCACAAGATTGTTTCACTATTTTAATAAGAAAAAGAGAACAGCCACAAGAAAGAGAGAGAGAGAGAAATATTTAAAGAGATATGAGAAATTTTCATGAAAGCTTCAAGAAATATGAGAATTTTTTCTATCCCACCCTTTCTTAAAAAAGAGAATCTCCTAAAACAAGATTCTAGGAAGAGAAGAGAGGGATTTTTTAAAAATAGGAGCAGTTTTTTTATACTACCCTTCTTAAAATTTGTGCGTGAAGGGTAGAGCAAAAGAGAATCTCCCAAAATAAGATTTTAGGGGAGAGAGATTGTTTCCGTATTTTAATTTGAGAAATAAGATTTTTTTTTTTTATCACTTTTTTAAAATTTGTGGGTGCAAGTCAACCATTTTATTTTATTTTTTTTATTTTTTCATATCTATTTTTTTGATCTCACACTTTCCTGGAATTTTTTTAGGAATCTATGCGCACAAATACCTCGTATGGTGGGCAATAAAAATCTTGGTGTTCGGGTAGAACCAGAGGTGCTTTTTTGAATATTGGATTCATATAACCCATGTCAAACTACTACATAAAGTGCCTTTTTTGGGTAACCTCCCTCCATAATTTATTTGAGTCTTCACGGAAAGAAATCCATTCTTTTATTTCTTTCTAATTTTTGGTTGAGTAAATCACAAATGCAGTCATGTATTTATCGCACCGAGAGTGCTCTTGGGTGTTGAACCTGTAGTTAGCTTCTTATTTATATTTGATTAGGACACTTTCATGTTCTATATAAATATGACTCAGCTTGAGTTTGTCTCAACTCTAATTGGTTTCTTTCTCTATTGATGATAGATAGCAAGTTGGGAAATAATAAAATATCCGTCCACTAAAATATCAGTAATAAATTGGTTTTATTTTAAAAAGTTGGAGGAAAAAATCGGGTTAAAAATATGGATAGCCAAAAAATACGGTAAGTTATAGATTCATGAATAATTCGGATTTAGTTCCAAAAAGCGTTTTGAAAAAATTGGATACATAAAGATGACACGATATAAGATTATGATTTGCAACTATTATATAGATATATTAAAACTATTAAACAATAATTTTATAGCCTTACTATTGTCATTAGAGTAATACTTGGCAATTTTTTTGTTGAAACTGTCAATAAATCTAAAAACAATGCTTACGTTGTTGTTACAACAACGAACATATCTTATTGGGAGCATAAAATGAAACAACAACAAATACTAAACACAAGAAATAATTAGAAAATAACAAGAATTGTGATCCAAGGTATAGGATTACCTTTCAAAGAAAATAAAAAATGTCCCCAATATAGGATTGGGGTTAATTAAAAGAAAACACAAAGACCCAAATATGTAAAATAGTGGTCTATCCAAAATGCTATGTTTTATACACCAATGAAATAAAAAATAAAAATAAAATATGAAATTAATCAAAATTTTCCTTGAATAAAAAACATAACAAAATGCTTAAGAAAATTCGAATATCGCACTAAATTCCTAAGAATATAAATATTTACTATTATTGAATATATTTCTTGCTCTTTACAAGGACACCATGGGTATAAAGAAGGAAAATTTTTCTTTTCATTGGATTGCTCTTCCTCTAATTCTTCCTATTATTTTGAGATATAAGATTGTTTTGATTTTTATTGGGGAATATATTGCTTGTATTGTTTGCATTGTTGAATAATTTTTTAATTTACTCCCAATATTAATGTACGTATCTTAAAACCAAAAATCAATAATAAGACATTAATGAAGAAATAAAGCTACAAGGTAGTTGTTTTTTTTTTAAAAAAAAATATCGGCTCCATTGAAAAAATGTGATTTTTTTAAATATTTTTTGAAAAATTCGGAAATCTAAACGGATTTCAAAAAATCTCCTTAAACGGAGACTCGCTAATTATGATATTGACTTCATTCCCAGTCTTTGAGGCTTTCAAACCGTTTGTCTTGTTTATCGATTCAACCCAATATATCAATAGATGTGCTAGCCAATAAGCATCATTTGCTAGACAAGGGTCCTTGTTGAGAAACCATTTTCCCATGATTTAGAGTCATCAATAGCACGCACCAGGACACTAAAGCGTACTTATAGGAGCGAATCTTCAAATAGAAATACTTTTCGGAATGGTGGCCATGGTTTATACATGCTACACACACATATGGATGCATGTATCAATGCAATATGAGCATGTATGCATATTGCACATGTTTATGCATGTATGCATACATATATTTGTATGTATAATGTCCACGATGCCCTCGACTGATAGCATTGGTGTCTATGGGTAGGATCATGCACGTGTATAATACGCACCGTTAGCCAAGAAAAAAAAAACCTAGGTTGGGATAGGTTATCTTATAAAGGGATTTTCCCATTTACAATGGATTGAGTAAAAGCAGTAGTTTGCAATTGAGATTGATACCTGCAATAAAGGAAAAAGCAGCTCGAGATACGTTTGATCCCGCCAGGGCAGCTTGCATGGACGTGTATGTCTGAATGCCTTTATTCTTGCATGCGAGTGTTTGTGTTTAGGTATGTCCCCATGAGAGATAATGCATGAGACACACATACCCACTATCTGAAGGGCTATATGGGTTTATTCTTAGATATCTAAAATTTCTTATGTATTTATTCTTAAATATTTAAAAGTTAGTATGTATTATTTATTGTTTCTCAGTATTATTTCTTTCTTTTTTTTCTTACTTAGGGACTTTATCTTTGTTTTTGTTGAGAACCATATAGATCGTGATTAAAGCAATGGAATTCCAAACAAATATTGCTGCTTCTCTATGGAATTGACCACTATTTTCGAAAGGAACTGGTGGAGAACTTATATTTATATTAAGAATGTATAGGGATTAACACATGCTACAAGAATAAGAAAGAACCCTAATGCTTTAGAGATTATAAGATAGTTGATTTATTATATAGGTCAGAATAATGTATAGGGTACGCACATGTCATAAGAATAAGAAAATACCCTAATACTTTAAAGATTATAAGATGGTCGACTTATTATGTAGGCCAGAATAAGAAGGGATCCTAACACCCTAGAGATTATAAGATATTTAATTTATTAATAGGTCACATTCCCCATCTATAGGGGAGAGAGAGACATATTTTGAGGGAAGATAGAAAGACTAGGAGAGGATATTGATTGAGAGAGAGAACACATAAAGAGGAAATTGAGAGAAAGAGAGATATGGAAACAAAATCAATGAGATAGATTGGCTTCCATCTTCATTCTCCATTTTTAGGGAGGGAGGTAGAAAACCCCTTTTTAGGAAATTGACATGTTTAAGAAAGGAAAGTGAGAGAGGGGGAAGAGAGATGTGTGTAGAGATAGTAACAAGGAAAGCCAAAATTACAGAGAAATACAATCAATTAAAAGTTAAGTAAATATATTTTTGTAGACAAGGTGGAGATTACATGATATATAGAGATACTAATTAAGAGGCGTGAGAGAATGTGGTTGAGAGAGGTGTGAGAGATGCTGAACTTTTGAGGAGAAGAGATGAACCCGCAAAATTCCAGGAATCAAAAGCAATGTCGTAAAATTGTGAATCGCAGAGATCATGGTTTTACGAGAATAATTCAAAACTCAAGCTTTCTCTGTATACTCTTCATAGCCATGAAATCCTAGTTATAAAGGGATGGGAGGAGGTCGATCTTCAACGTTCGGTTTTCTTCTTGGAATCTTTAAGAAGGTGGCCTTCTTTTCTTGGGGAGTGGGTAGTTATCTTCTACCCATTGGATAAAGGCATATTCTCTCTCTAAGAAGCCTTTTTGGTAATAAATATTAAAATATATTATTAAGATAAAGAGAGAGAAATATGGCACATTTGAGGCCCCATGGCAACCCAGACGTACCAACATCTCCCATTTGGCTATGAGGGCTAGATACATTGAATATTATAAAGTCTCTACCACTTTGTGAGTTTAAAATTTATGAGCATATACTTGTTATGAAGTTTTTCACGCTAGTAGGGTTATGCATCTCATGACACAAAAAATATTCAAAGTCATGTCATTGGGTTTTTCACGTTAATGCGGATTTTCCTCTTATGACCAAGACATCAAAGAAAAATATCTCATTTGGGAGTTCCTGACTTAAATATTCCTAAATCCCATCAAATCAAATGCTTTGATAATATTTATGCACTTAATCCCTTTCTTAAAGGGTCTGCAATCATATATATAGATGAAAAATAACTTACTGTTATTTTATTCTTTCCAATAATATCATAAAGTGTAATGATAATCAATTTTAATGTGTTTACCCTTAGAACTATAGGCTCTATTTCTAATTGATGAGATAATAGCTTGATTACCACAAAAAAATATAACAAATCTGTTAGCTATATCCAGCTTCAAATCATTTATGAAGCATTTAATCCTGACGGCATGCGTTGTAGCAATTCTACTAGCAGTATACTCGGCTTCCATAGTATACCGAGCTATACAACCTTGTTTCTTGTTAGACCAAGAAACACATCCACCTCCAATGAGGAATATAAAACCTGAGGCTGATTTTCTATCATCTTGGTCTCTTGCAAGCTCTACATCAGAGTACCCAGTAACGTCTAAATTATCAACTTGGAAGCACAACTTGTAATTTTTAGTTTTCTAAATATATATGAGTATCTTTCATATGGCTTGCCAATGAGTCATCCCAAGATTACTCTTAAATCTACTCACAAGACTATATGCATGACTCAAATCAGTTATTATACATAACATGACATGATTTATACATCCTACAGCTTGAGTATATGGAATTCTTTCCATTTCAGCTATGTCATTATCATTTAATGGGTACATTTTCTTTGATAATTTCAAGCCTTTACAACGAGTGTATCAATGGGCTTGTAATTTTTCATCTTAAATCTCTTTAAAATACTTCTAAAATAATTTTCTTGAGATAAACATAGAAGTTTTGAACTTCTATCTCTTGATATCTTAATGCCTAGTACATATGCGGCTTCTCCCATATATTTCATCTCAAAATGGGAACTTAGCCACGATTTGGTATGGTTAATCATACCAATATCATTACCGGCCAATGGTTTAAAAAACGGATCGGTGACCCGGATCGGGCTTCCAAAAAATTGATCCGGATCGGCGAATCGGCGATCCGGATCGGGAATCGGGTGAATCGGTCAGAATAAAGCTTAAAAAAAATCCGAAAAAATTATTAAAATTCTATTATAAATATTTTTTTTAGGAATTCAATAAGAAATGAGGGTACTCCATTAAGAATTTTCATGTTTTTGAATGAATATGCGAATATTGATATGTTCTTTCCCTGCCTGAACCGCCATTCAGCATTTAATTTACATCACACAAAAGGATAAACATATAATTATC
>NW_006494910.1:543737-567617 GCF_000471905.2 Amborella trichopoda | reverse complement strand
GTGTTGTTATATATATATATATATATATATATATATATATATAGGTATGGGTGCGATTTGTATAAAGCCGAGGCTCTAAACAATCAAAGTACTATGATCCTTCAAATAGTGTCGAGAAATGTGATTTCAATACTGGAAATCTTTGTAATAGCCTTAAAATATATTTTCATTGTCAATTACAAAATTTAAAGATTCAAACATAGTGTAGATCAAGCAGATCAATGAAAACTTGAAAATCTTGAAAATTGACAGTAAAAAAATGCATTACATGATGCACTATTTCTAAAACTTGAAATCCTTTTTTTTTCTTTTTCTCATGTCTTGATGTCGAGATAATCGATTCGAGGATATTTGGGCATCAAAACAACCTCTTCTAGGGAAAGTTTTCAGGTGGGCTCTAATTTGATTATTTAGAGTATGAGAAAAGTTTATATAGAGCATTTATTTCTTTTAAAGGCCATTATTTTATTTATTACTTGTTTTCATTTCTCATAATTACTTGAATATGCATAATAAAATCTAAAATAGCATTGGATTAAGAATTTTCGTAATCCTATTCTTTTGGATTTGTGAATTCATTAATTCAATTAGATTAGGAAAATGAAACTTATTTAGGATAAATATAGTAGTTTCCAAAAAAGTAGCATTGGATTAGGATAAGAAAATTTATCCAAATCTCCTTAGAAGGAATAGATTATTTTTAAAATACAACCTTAAACTATTTCTCAAAATTTTAGGTGGTTTGGGAAAATGAACTCTATCTATGTGCACCCCTTAACTATAGATTAAATAAATTTAAAGGAAAATATCTCGATACCTTATATTTTTAGGTTTCATTTCACAAGACCCAAGGTTTAAAAGATATTTTGAGGCATAAAAATTGTCGATTTTATTTCTTCTAACCCCATGAGCTACTTTGAACCTGTTTTTTTAGGCCAAACAAATCTAAATAAATGCCTTTTCTAAAAGCTATCCTTTCAAAGTTCTCTCTCTTTCTCTTTACCTATACCTCTTCTCTCTCTTTGTCTTTCCCATCTCTAGCCCTCACTCTCTCTTTGTTTCTCATGTCTCTCCCCTCACTCTCTCTCCTCTCAAATATGTAGTAAGTAAATGGAGAGAAAGAGATGTTTGGATTAATAAAGGGATGTTTTCCATCTGTCTCCCCTCACTCTCTCTCCTCCCAAATACACGATAAGTATATAGAGAGAAAGAGAGGTATTTGGATAGAGAGAGATGTTTGGTGGTGAGAGGTTATCGGGAGGAGCGAGAGGTGTTGGATAAACATCTGAAAAGAGAGCTGTTTGGATAAACACACGAAGAGGGAAAGAGGTGTTTGGATAAACACGGGAAGAGAAAGGTGTTTGGATAAACATGGGAGGAGAGAAAGTGAAACAACAGAGAAGTTTGGGATGTAAATGAAGAGAGAAAAAAGATTGGGTTTAGAAATAGTATGTCTTTCTCACATTTATTTACGTTAAAAAATAGGTTTAAAATGACGAGGGGGTTGGAAAATATTTTTTGAAACCATGAGTTTATTAAGAAAAAAAATCTAAAAGTATGGGATATGAAGATATTTTCCGTTAATTTAAATCCGTATAAGATAAAATATGCTTATAAATTTTTAATAAAGAGGACATTTTATTTAGTGAGAGTTAGATAATGATACTATTAGAGCGAAATATGCAATACAATTTCTTTAAGATATGGCCCAATCCATGGACGTACTAATGTTTTTATATTCAAATATTAGATTATTATGTATACATAATTATCCACAAATAGATCGGATAAGTTTATGATGATGATGGTGTACAAAATCATTTTATTGGATAATGGTAGTTTGGACAAGTTAAGTAATAATTATTATTTTTGGGTAATTATGTAATTGCTTTAGTGTACTAGTTATAGCAAACCAAAACAATTATAGTTATATAATTTATAAATATTCTTATGTTAATACTATATTATTGGAATTCATATATCACAATATAAATTATCCCTATAATATCATTATAGAAATATTATAGAATTTGAATAAAAATTAGTAAAAAGTATCATGGTAATTTAATCTAACTACAATAATTCACTTCATACTATAACATAATTATATCATTAGAAAGAAAATAATTGCTTCATTAATAATATTTCAGAATTTAATTGATATGTAGGTGTGTATGCACACACGCGTGTATCTCTCATTATATAATTAAAATATATTAATAATATTTATTTTAATTATCTTGCATTTTGCTCTCCCCTTGGATCAAGTTATTAATTGATAGCAAATGTTCGTTTTATCTGGCCATATTTTTCTTTATCATGTTTTAGAGAATAAAAAGAAAATTAGGAACAACAAATATTGTTAGACGAAATATGTTCATTAAAATGTTATCTAAAATTATAATGTTAAATTAATTTTTATGTTATGATATTATAGTATTAATTTTGAATTATGAAATTATAATATTTTATAATTACAATTATTCATTATTTATTCATGTTTAAAATGTTTATATTCAAGTAGTGATCATTTAAATATTTATTTAAATAAATATTTATTTAAATAAACATTTATTATGAAAGCCATCAAAATTTTTAATTTAGTATTACTTTAATATTAACATGTAATATCATTTTTACTATTATAATATTGTAGACACTCTATTTTAAATCTGACAAATTCTATGATTTTCTAAACCCTTAAGACCATATTATCATAGTAGACCCAATTTAATTACCTCAAAATATCCAAATCCTATCCCAATTTGAATTAGAGCCCAAGAGCTTGCCAACCGTCCAAGAATCGCCTGAATCGGACCTACGTATAAAAAGATATAATAAATAACAATTTAGTCGCTTTGAGTCCTAATTGTCGGGTTGCGGGTTGGGCTGTAATGGGCACGACAGGCCCAGACGTGGGCTGATGATGTAATTACTGTATTTTATGATGAAATAAACACATTTTATTTAATTAGATAGGGCTAAAGCTTCAAGATAAATAAAAAAAAAAATCCAAAAAAACTTCAAAAAATTTAGAAAAAATCACCAATTGAATCTTATAAATACCCCCTCCCCCTAACCCAAAAACAGAGAGAAAAATAGACAACAAAATATTAGAAATTATTAAAATTAGAAAAATTACCTAAAAATACCAAAAATAGGAAAAACCCTTAGAAAATTCCTAAAAATTTAGAAAAAATCCCTACAAATTAGAGAAACTCTCAGAATTCATATTCAACATCTGGAGATCATAAAACCCTTAGAGAACTAAGAAAATTCTCCTCCAAACCCTAAAACGATAAACAACTTTAGAAAAATCTCTAGATTGAAAACCCTAGAGAAGATAAAAACTCTAGCCTCCTGAAGTCCTAACCCCAAAGACTGAGAAAACCTAGACCTAGGGTACAAAAACTTAGATTAAAATTAGAATAAGGGCACAACAACCCTAGATCGAACCCTTTACACTAGAGATCTACTGATCAACATCCGAATCAGAGAGGCAAAGAGGACCGGTTCTGATACATGCGAGCCCTCGAAGGCCCGAGAATCCCGGGCCATCCGGCCCCGTTTGGTATTATTTTTTCCTCTCTCTTTCTTCTTCTTTTTATTGTTTTTCTTCTTTAATGTATTTTTGATCTGTTAACTTGTCTTAAAAATCATATTTTAATGCTTTGGATCATGCTGGCTCTGCCACAAATCTGAGAGTAGATCTGCTCATTTCCGGGCAAATCTGGCATCAGATCTAAATTCGATATGTCCCACTTTCTCTACCACTTTATTTACATCTTTTTAATTAGTTTAAGGTGTTAAAATTTGAGAGCTCTTCATCGAAAGATCTGTCAGATTTTCATCGTAAACAGTTTGGCGCCCACCGTGGAGCTATTTCGAGTTTGATCCAAGCTTCAAAATACGATTTTATTCATTGTTTTTCACTGTTTTCAGTCACCAAAGGTCCCAAAAGTCGGCTGTGACCAGAATCCAGGGTTTCGGTGCTCCAAAACCTTGCTTTTTGGATCTGTTCTAGGGACTCTTTCGTGACTGCACAAAAAAATTCAGATCAAAATAAAATTTTTAAAAATACAAAACAAATCTTTTTCAGTTCAATCTGGGCTTTTCTATTTTACTTTATTTTAATTTATTTCATCATAAATATTTGTATTTCTTGCTTCTTTTAAGTTTAAAGTAGTCTTATTTCATCTAGATTAACAAGATAAAAATACAAAAAGATATATAAAAAAATAATTTGTTTGTACGACACCAGCCGTGCCGCCCACCCTACAAGGGCAACACCACTAGTGCCGCCTAGGCTGCACCACCTATGTCGCCGAACTGCAAGTGTCCAAAAAAATATTCTGGGACCCCACAGGACCATTTCAGGGACTTTTGGCTCCCTATTGACGAATTTTTGACCTAAAATAAAATTTTTAAAAATCGAAAAAAAATATTTTGCTTCAAATAGATCTGTTCTGTTTCTACCCTTTTGATTTTATTTTAGTTTGTTAATTTTGACTGAAATCATATTTTCCCTACTTTCACCATGCTTAGTTTAACTGTGGTTCATCAAAATTAAAAAGATAATATATATATATATATAAAAATTACATTAGGGTTGCTTACCCCTCCAAACCTAGACCCACTCTTGGTCCAAGCCGAGACTCGTGTACCATCTAGTATAGATCTTAGTCTAGGTTCTAGCATAGGTCTAAGCTTAAGAGTTTCCTCTAGAGCTAGACTAGGCTTACCCTAGTTCAGGATCTTAACCAAAATCCATTGAGTCTAGTAAGTCTTGGTTCCAGTCTCGTTTTAGCCTAGGTCCTAGCTAAGGGTTTTGCCCCTAGTGTCAGGCTAGGTTGGCCCTAAGTCGTCGAGTTTAGATCTTACCTAAGTCTAGCTTTTAGAACCTAGCCAAAAGCAATCACCATGTCAGTCACTCAAGGCGGCCATGATGATTGCTCCACGGCTGACTCTAAGTCTAACCTACCCAAAGCTATGGATTAGTATACTGTAATCCCTTGGAGTTATCGACAGACCTCAGGACAATCTATTTTCCAATGCCCAAGTCTCCAATTAGAGGCAGAGTCCCAAGCATCCACTCCTAATCCTGAGATCTGTGTGGCCCAAAAAGCCGGCTCCTCCAAAAAAACCTTGAATAGTCAGGGAGTCCGACCAGGCATCGTTCTATAGGGGATTTTTGGCAACCAAAGTAGTAGTCGAGTGAGGGAAGAAATTCACGCAACATCTAAAGCCAATTCTCATAACTCGAACCAAGATAACTCTAAGGTACAACGATCTCAAAACCAAGACCCACCAAGGTATAGGGGATCTAACCCAACTATGAGCCACTATATTACAGCTCATGATGTCTTGAATATTGTACGAAGCAGAGGTGTCGACTCAAACCGACCCATAGGCGAGATATGTGTTCAAGCTGCCCTCAAAAGTCGCTTTGACTTAGGTTACACTATTCATGCCCCAACTTACAGGTCGATCCCAAACCAAGTTAATGGTATAGGTTAACCCTTAACACAACTGAGTCAGCCGATTCTTCAATCGATCTCTCTGGTTCATCCGGTCCAACAAACCATGCAATTTCCGTAATCGGTGGCGACACCTATGGGTCAGTATTACCCTCAAGTATCAATGTATCAAATCGCCCTGGTGACTGCGACTCATCAATTTCAGGCCCATGCAGGCCAACATATGCCCCAAGTTTCAACTTATCAGTCTACCCTTGGGAACCCACCAACCAGTGGGCCTAGTGTCATGCCAAATACTCAACAAGAAGGCACCTTAAAAGCAATGCCAGATATGCTTGTAAGAATAGACATGCATAAAATTCTACCCTCAAAAGCCTATGTTCATGAGACCCTTGGAGGCATGGAAGACCTTCTCCTAGGATTTGTGGTCCCAAAATTTAGAAACAAATTCAATGGGAAGAGCAATCCAGATACTCACGTCAACGCGTACCTCCTCTCTATGCGAGCTTTACGAGACATGCCTAACCAATTGAAGGCCAAATTTTCACAAACATTAACCGGTGAGGCCTTGAACTGGCATCAGAGAACAATGTCCATTTGACCACACATCACTCCAAATGAAATGTTCAACCTATTTGTCTCTCACTACGGCAGATCGACACCAAGACCTCTCTCCCTAGGCGAACTCAGTGCAACAAAACAAAACCTAGGAGAATCCTTCGAGGATTTCATCGGTCGATTCCGCAAGGCGGCAATGCGCGTCATAGAAAGTCCACTTACAGACCTAGCCAAGATCTCCATAGTCTTAGAGAATGCTGCTCCGGAGCACAGGACCTTCTTTAGCCAAGGTCTTATCCCCCACTCTTTCGACTCCATGATCGAGTGGGTGGCGTGACATGAAACGGCCAGAGGGACAACCCTCAGCACCATGCTTGATAACTCCCCAAAATAAGAACAAAAACAAGGGGAATGCTTCCGGTCAGGTTAATGAAATCGTCGTTAACGAATCGGCCCAAGGTTCAACTGCTCAACACAACAATCATAATCAAAACCGAAGGGGTCATCCTATAGTGAACACTCAAAACAATAACCAAAGACGAGAGGATAATTTCACCCCTCTCAAAGACCCATTAGAAAAAGTGTCAGAATTACTCTTGGTTAAGAATATGGTTTATCTCCCGCCACCATTTGAACCACCATTTCAAGTCACAGATAAGAGCAAGTGGTGCAAATGGCATCAAAACCATGCTCATGATACTCAAAACTGCATATATTTGAAACTGGTGATTCAAGGGTTAATCAATAGGGGGGACATCACTGTCGCACCTAGAAATCAACCTATCGAAAAGCCTAATCAAAAGATGGGTATCTTCACAAATCCTCTCCCTAAAAATATGGTCACAATGACCAAAAAGTCTGGAGCTCAAGACAACTCGAAATAGAACGTTGTTATTCACATGATTGAGTGTGGAGACGAAGAAGAGGATCTCAGTCAGTTCATATTGGCTTGTGATCATCACTTTCAAGAACCCAAAAAAGATCTTTTGAGCCTCCTAAGAGGAAGCCCTTCATCTCCAAATTTCAATAACCTTACCAAATGGGACCGATATGACAAAGATGAAACACTAGAGATTGATATGGTCAGGACCAATGAAAAGCTGTCATCTTCCAAACAGAGGGCCAACACCCCAAAGTCTCCTATTACTCTTGCTAGGGCTGACCCAATTGAGTATCAAGCTGGTGAGGTCGACTCCTTAACTCGAAGAGGTCGAGTGTTCAAACCCATTCAATTGATGACTGACACTCTCGATGAAAGAATGGGAAATACCTCAAAAGCCAAACAAACAGCCGGCGTCGTAGATCACGAGCCGAACAAGAAAATTCAAGGATCTGCAACTACCTATGATCTACCAGCTCATCTTCGAAAGATCCAAGCTCAAATCTCCACCTTGAAGCTACTCGTCAATTCACCAGCACATAGAGCCCAGATCGAGAAGGTCCTTGCCAAGACACACATCCTGAGCAACATACAGCCAGATGAGTTATGCAGAGTGATCAACCAACTGATGGCATCAACACTAATCGTGTTCACAGACGATGACATCTCAGCCGGCTTCAACTAATTTCACGTACAACGTTTGCACATCACTGTTTTCATACAAGGATATGAGATACGAAGAGTGCTTGTTGAAAATGGGGCATCCTTAAACATATGCCTATGAAAACAGTGAACTGGATACACAAAAGCTTGGATGACTTCGAGCCATGTCAACTAACTATCACTGCATACGACGGAACCAAAAGACAAGCTGAAGGCGTACTGCCTCTCACACTCAAGATTGGCCCTACCGTCAAAGTGATAAAGTTTTATATCTTGGATATAAAACCTTCTTTGAACATGTTGTTAGGAAGACCGTGGCTTCATGAAAACCTCGTGTTCGCCTCTACACTCCATCAATGCCTCAAATTTCCAATTAAAAACAGCGTCGCAAACGTATGTGCTGAACCCCCTGCTTTTCTCAATCCTAATATACATAACGGGAAGCTAGCTGTAAGAGTCGAGCTCGGAGAAATCTCGCTCACTTCCTTCGAGCATCTCGATTGTGCCACCTTACACCTAGAGGCCGGCGACCCTGTTCCTCAAATTTTGCAAACTTCTGCATTGATGGATGATATTATCCAATGTCAACACTGATACGGTTTCGGGTCCCTTGAAGCTTGGCACATGCTCTTCTCCCAAGGTTTCCAACCAGGCTAAGGCTTGGGTAGTTAAGGGAAAGGCGTAACAGAGGAAATTTATGAATCATTCGAAGCCAAAACTAAAAATGAAGATCGAAGATATCTCGGGTGTTCTCTCACCTTATTGCAAAGCTGGATGAAGCCTTCAAGCTATCTGGGCTTTGTATCTGGAGGCATTCAAAGCCTCAATCCTCTCAATGCCCGTCCTTCAAAATGGCTTAAGGTGATCCTTGAATCCCCAACGAGGAATAAATCTACTTCCACATCTCAGCACACACAAGAACTGGGAATTGAAGACCTTTTTATTGATCTGAATTTGAAGGTATGCACAATCGCCTCTAACACAACCAAGCGTGCTCATCCACCGATTCAAACCCATGAATGGAATTGGTCGATCACTCCCTTATCTCGAGAATCGTTGGAAGCATACCAATGACTTTTTCAAGTCCCGGTGCCAAAAAATGGATAGGCTCAGGGTAGCCATCTAACCACCCTACGCGTCTAGTCCCCAACATTTCTCTCGTGAGTCCCATAAGGGATACCTCTTGTGTTATTTCAAAAAAATCAAAACATGATTAAACTGATAATCATGAAAAAGAATTTTCAAAAACGACGAACACTCAAGAGAGCCTGATAATGGTGCACAATACCCAAGATGACGAATTGGATGAGCAAGACGAAGATCAGGAGAGCCAAGAGTCTGAAGAAATCCCTCAATCTGAGGAACTCACTTCCCATGTTGAACAATTCAAGAAGAGGTTTGATGGTGACCCAACGGCTATCATCAAAGAGATGATCGACATAAACTTAGGAACTGAGAAGGACCCAAGGTTAACCAAGATTGGAACCTCCTTATCTTTTGAGGAGCAAGAAAATATGATTTTCACTCTCAAGGAATATCGCAATGTCTTCACCTGGTCATACGATGATATGCCAGGGCTAGATCCCACATTGGTGCAACATCACTTAATATTCAATGAAGGGGCCAAGCCTGTAAGGCAGAAACTCCGACGTCAGAAGACCCACATTGAGCTTAAAATTAAAGTAGAAATCGACAAGCTGCTCAAAGCAAAGTTCATTATCCTCGTCGATTACTCAGAATAGTCGGTCAATATAGTGGTCGTACCCAAGAAAGACGAGAAGATCCGAGTGTGTGTTGACTATAGAGACCTCAACAAGGCATGCCCAAAGAACAATTTTTCATTACCAAACATAGATGCCTTGGTCAACAACACTGCGGGGCATGAGATGTTGTCATTCATGGACAGCTTCTCATGTTACAATCAGATCTTCATGACAGAAGAAGACTAGACCAAGACTTCGTTCATAATGCAATGGGGAACTTCCAGCTACAAAGTCATGCCCTTCGACCTAAAAAATACAGGGGAAACTTAACAGCGAGCAATGACTAGCATCTTCCATGACTTAATGCACACCATCATGGAAGACTATGTCGACGACATTTTAGTGCACACCAACCTGAGAACCATTTTCGACAAGCTCCGGAAGCATCAACTCAAACTCAATCTATAAAAATGTGCGTTTGGTGTTGAATCCGAAAAATTACTAGGCTTTATAGTAAGCCAAATAGGCATTGAGGTGGACCCGTCTAAAATACGAGCCATCACTAAAGTGCCCTCTCCCTGGAACATCAGAGAAATTCGTGGGCTACAAGGTCGCATACAAGCCATAAGGCGTTTTATCTCACAACTAGCAAACAAGTGCGTGTCGTTTAATAGACGACTCAAGAAAGATACCCCTTTCATATGGGATAATGAGTGCCAAGAAGCGTTTGATCAAACCAAGGAGTACCTCACCAAACCTCCCATCCTTAGTCCTCCTAGTCCAGACAAACCCTTATTCCTATAGAGTGATAAGACCATGGGGGCAATGTTAGGACAATATGATGACCATAGAAAAGAAAAACGATATACTACATCAGCAAGACTATGGTAGACTATGAGACAACATACACGGATGTGGAGAAGCATTGCTTGACACTTGTGTGGGCCATGCAGAAGTTAAGACACTACGTCTTATCTCATTTAGTCAAGCTCATCTCAAAAATAGATCCACTCAAGTACCTATAGGAGAGACCAGTTTTGAACGGACGTTTGACGAAGTGGAGAATGCTATTGAGCGAGGTCAAGATAAAATATGTTACTAAAAAATCGATCAAAGGACAAGCCACTACTGACCACTTAGCTGAACACACACTGCCAGATAACACTTTCGTCAACACGGATTTCCCTGATGAGAACCTCTTCACAATCGAGGAATCAATTTGGGAGTTATACTTCAATGGTGCAAGGAATGAATATGGGTCAGATATAGGAGTCATACTATGCTCACCTGAGAAGATTTTAAAGCAAACAACCATCAGATTGAATTTCCCATGTACCAATAACTTTGTTGAATATGAAGCATTCTAGTTTATGGCCATACAACTGGACCGTGGTGGATATGACTAGCAGTCTGTGGAGGCCATGGAGTGAGTTTGGTAGTGGTTTTTGCTCACTTTTTGGGAGATTGCAGGAGGCTACCTATGAAATATGGATCATGTATGAAAGGTGGGTAAAAAATGATGACCCACTAGCTTACGATGGGTATAGGGAGCGGGATGGTTCACCGTTTTATGAGCGTGGGTGAGACTCACTGGGGAATGATGATGGATGATGAAGTGAATGGACTCACTGGGAAGGTACTGCACACGCATGCATCAGTTAAGGAAGACGTGCATGCAGATGCACGTAAAAAGGTGTGCACGGGTACATGGAGGCGAGTTTATGGTCCTACCTCTGGGACCTGTGCAAAGTAGTTTATCGTCATGCAGTCAGGACGTGCACTATGAATTAAGGTCATATAGCTTGGACCATGGTTATGAAATTTTAAAGTCATGAACTTAGGACCATGCGGTTTTAAGGTCGGGCAACTAGACCTCTGCAACACTTTACGGTCGTATAGTTTCGACCATAGTGCTGAGCCTTTTAACATCATGCGGCTAGGACATGTACTATATTATTAGGGTCATACAGCTAGACCACATCTATGTAAGATTAAAGCCATGTAGCTAGGACCATACAATTTAAGGTCGTGCAACTAGACCTTCGCTATAGTTTAAGGTCATATAGTTTGGACCATGGTGTTGAGCCTTTTAACGTCATGAGGCTAGGACGTGTACATAGTTTTAGGGTCATATAGCTAGACCAAAGCTATGCAATTTAAAAGTCATACAGTAAGGACCATGCAATTTAAGGTTGTCTAACTAGACCTCTGCTACAGTTTAAGGTCATATAGTTTGGACCATGGTGATGAGCCTTTTAACGTCATGCAGCTAAAACATGTACTATAGTTTTAGGGTCAGACAGCTAGACCATAGCTATGCAGTTTTAAAGTCATGCAGCTAGGACCATAGAGTTTAAGGTCGTGCAACTAGACCTCCACTACAGTTTAAGGTCACATAGTTTGGACCATGGTGCTGAGCATTATAACGTCACACAACTAGGACGTTTTAGGGTCATATAGCTATACCATAGCCATGCAGTATAAAGTTATGCAGCTAGGACTATGACGTATAAGGTCGTGCAACTAGACCTCCGCAATAGTTTAAGGTCATATAGTTTGAACCATGGTACGGAGGCTTTTAACGTCATGCGGCTAGGATGTGTACTATATTTTTTTGGGTCATACAGTTAGACCATAGCTATGTAGTTTTAAAGTCATGCAGCTAGGACCATGCAGATTAAGGTCGTGCAATTAGACCTCTACTACAGTTTAAGGTCATATAGATGGGGCCATGGAGCTGAGCCAATTAACGTCAGGTGGCAGGGATGTGTACTATAGTTTTAGGGTCATACAACTTGACCATAGATACGTAAATTTAAAGTCATGCAGCTAGGACCATGCAGCTTAAGGTCATGCAACTAGAGCTCCGCTACAATTTAAGGTCATATAGTTTATACCATAGTTTAAGGTAGTACAATTAGACCTCTGCTACAGTTTAAGGTCATAAAATTTAGACCAAATGCTGAACCTTTTAACATCATGCGGTTCGGACGTGTATTATAGCTTTAGAGTCATACAGCTAGACCATAGCTATGCAGTTTTAAAGTCATGTAGCTAGAACCACACAGTTTAAGGTCATGCAGCTAGACCTCCGCTACAGTTTAGGGTCATATAGTTTGGACCATGGTGGTGAGCCTTTTAATGTCATGCGACTAGGATGTGTACTATAGTTTTATTGTTATATAGCAAGATCATAGCTATGCAGTTTTAAAGTCATACAACTAGGACCATGCAGTTTACGGTCGTGCAACTAGACCTCCGCTACAGTTTAGGGTCATATAGTTTGGACCATGGTGTTGAGCCTATTAACCTCATGCGGCTAGGACGTGTACTATAGTTTTACGGTCATATAGTTAGACCATAGCTATGCAGTTCTAAAGTCATGCAGCTAAAACCATACAGTTTAAGATCGTGCAACTAGACCTCCGTTACAGTTTTAGGTCAAATAATTTGGACCATGGTGCTGAGCCTTTTAATGTCATGCGGCTAGCACGTGTACTACAGTTTTGGGGTCATACAGCTAGACCATAGTTATGCAGCTTTAAAGTCATGCAGTTAGGACCATGCAGTTTAAGGTCGTGCAACTAGACATCCGCTACAGTTTAAGATCATATAGTTTAGACCATTGTGCCGAGCCTTTTAACATCTTGCGGCTTGAACATGTACTATAGTTTTAGGGTCATACAGTTAGACCATAGTTATGCAGTTTAAAGTCATACAGCTAGGACCATACAGTTTATGGTCGTGTATGAAGACCTCCACTACAGTTTAAAGGTCATATCGTTTGGGCCATGATGCTAAGCCTTTTAACGTCATGCACCTAGAATGTGTATTATAGTTTTAGGTCATGCAGCTAGACCATAGCTATGCAATTTTAAAGTCATGCAATTAGGACCATGTAGTTTAAGGTCGTGCAACTAGACCTCTATTACAGTTTAAGGTCATATAGTTTGGACCATGATGATGAGCCTTTTAACATCATACGGCTAAAACACGTACTATAGTTATAGGGCCATACAACTAGACCATAGTTATGCAGTTTTACAGTCATGCAGCTAGGACCATGCAGTTGAAGATCGTGCAACTAGACTTTCGTTACAGTTTAAGGTCATATAGTGTAGACCATGGTGCTGAGCCTGTAAACGTCATGCGGCTAAGATGTGTATTATAGTTTTAGGGTCATTTAGCTAGACCATAGCTATGCAATTTTAAATCATGCAGCTAGGACCATGCAAATTAAGGTAGTACAATTAGACCTCTGCTACATTTTAAGGTCATATATATTGGACCAAATGCTGAGCCTTTTAACGTCATGCGGTTAGGACGTGTATTATAGTTTTAGGGTCTTACAACTAGACCATAGTTATGCAGTTTTAAAGTCATGTAGCCAAGACCATGCAGTTTAAGGTCACGCTACTAGACCTCCGCTACAATTTAGGGTCATATAGTTTGGACCATGGTGGTGAGCCTTCTAACGTCATGTAGCTAGGATGTGTATTATAGTTTTAGGGTTATATAGCAAGACCATAGCTATGCAGTTTTAAAGTCATACAACTAGGGCCATGTAGTTTACGATCGTGCAACTAGACCTCCGCTACAGTTTAAGGTCATATAGTTTGGACTATGGTGTTGATCCTTTTAACGTCATGCGGCTAGGACGTGTACTATAGTTTTAGGGTCATACTGCTAGACCATAGCTATGCAGTTCTAAAATCATATAGCTAGGACCATACCATTTAAGGTCGTGCAACTAGACCTCCGTTACAGTTTTAGGTCAAATAATTTGGACCATGGTGCTGAGCCTTTTAATGTCATGCGGCTAGCACGTGTACTATAGTTTTGGGGTCATACTACTAGACCATAGTTATGAAGCTTTAAAGTCATGCAGCTAGGACCATGCAGTTTAAGGTCGTGCAACTAAACATCCGCTACAGTTTAAGATCATATAGTTTAGACCATTGTGCTGAGCCTTTTAACATCATGCGGCTAGGTCGTGTACTATAGTTATAGGGTTATACAATTAGACTATAGTTATGCAGTTTAAAGTCATACAGCTAAGACCATACAGTTTATGGTCGTGTATGTAGACCTCTGCTACAGTTTAAAGGTTATATAGTTTGGACCATGATGCTAATCTTTTTAACGTCATACAGCTAAAATGTGTACTACAGTTTTAGGGTCAAGCAGCTAGACCATAGCTATGCAATTTTAAAGTCATGCAATTAGAACCATGTAGTTTTAGGTCGTGCAACTAGACCTCCATTACAGTTTAAGGTCATATAGTTTGGACCATGGTGCTGAGCCTTTTAACATCATACGGTTAAAACACGGACTATAGTTTTAAGGTCATACAACTAGACCATAGCTATGCAGTTTTAAAGTCATGCAGCTAGGACCATGCAGTTGAAGGTCGTGCAACTAGACTTTCGGTACAGTTTAAGGTCATATAGTTTAGGCCATGGTGCTGAGCCTATAAACTCCATGCGGCAGAGACGTGTACTATAGTTTTAGAGTCATACAGCTAAACCATAGCTCTACAGTTTTAAAGTCATGTAGCTAGGACCATGCAGTTTAAGGTCGTGCAACTAGACTTCCGCTACAGTTTAAGGTCATTTAGTTTGGACCATGGTGCTGAGCCTTTTAATGTCATGGGGCTAGGATGTGTACTATAGTTTTAGGGTCATACAGATAGACCATAGTTATGCAGTTTTAAATTCATACAGCTAGGACCATGCAGTTAAGGTCGTACAATTAGACCTCCGCTACCGTTTATGGTCATATAGTTTGGACCAAATGTTGAGCCTTTTAACGTCATGCGGCTAAGACATGTACTATAGTTTTAGGGTCATACAACTTGACCATTGCTTTGCAGTTTTAAAGTCATATAGCTGGGACCAAGCAGTTTCAGATTATGCAACTAGAACTTCGCTACAGTTTAGGGTCATATAGTTTGGACCATGGTGGTGAACCTATTAATGTCATGCGCGTAGGATGTGTACTATAGTTTTAGGGTCATACAGCTAGACCATGGCTATGCAGTTTCAAAGTCATACAGCTAGGACCACGCAGTTTAAGGTTGTGCAACTAGACTTCCGCTACAGTTTAAGGTCAGATAGTTTGGACCATGGTGTTGAGCCTTTTAACATCATGTGACTAGGACGTGTACTATAGTTTTAGGGTCATACATCTAGACCATAGTATGCATTTTTAAAGTCTTGCAGCTAGGACTGTACAGTTTAAGGTCGTACAACTAAACCTCCACTACAGTTTATGGTCATATAGTTTGGACCATGGTGCTGAGCTTTTAACATCGTGCGACTAGAACGTGTACTATAGTTTTAGGTTCATTCAACTAGACGATAACTATTCTGTTTTAAAGTGATGCAGTTTGGACCATGCAACTTAAGGTCGTGCTACTAGACCTCTGCTGCAGTTTAAGGTCATTTAGTTTGGACCATGGTGTTTAGGGTCGTGCATCTAGACCAATGTGTGGGTTGGCATGCTGATGGAGCTCCATTGGGAATAGGTCTGTGTATGGCAATCCGACTCCCTAGGGATAAAATGGTTAAGTCCTTTCACAAGCAGAGAGCTCAGATGGAGATGGTGGCCCAACTAGGGATGGCAAACGGAAGCGAACTTCACTGGGGATTAGAAGGTAAATGGGGGTCTTTTATATCCTTGAGGATAGAATAAATAAGTGTGAGGCACCACTTGGGGTTGCAGCAGCAAAAATGACCCTAACTCCACTAGGGATAATAAGCTGTAATATGAGTATGACTCTCCTACTGGGGATGAGAAGCCATGACCTGAGTTTGAACGACCTAGGTACCACTTTGCTAGGCATAATAGGTCAAAATCAAGGTACCACTTTACTGGGGATAATAATAATAAGACACACATGGCTTCTATATGGGGAGTGTGACAATAGACTGTTTAGAACGTAGTCGGCATCAGGCGCAGCAACCATTACTTCTTTTGAGTGCTAAGAGGGCGATGAGTCTTAGAAAATGAAACTGGCACTGAAAATCACCAACACTGCTTCGACGCTGAATTTGTTAAAAACACAGTCGGCTCTGAGGACGGCCCATGCTAGCACATGAACACAGCCAACGCTAAGTTGCCGAGCACACAGTCGACACTAGGGTTGTTGAAACGTAGCCGGTGCAAAGTAACTTGGATCGCGTGGGCGTGCTGGGTAGGGATTGATACTCGAGCCATGACCCGCCTGACCCGGTCTTGGTTTGTGTCGCGTGGCATTTGATGATGCGATAATGAAACTCTACTTGTGCCTCAGGTCAAAGCCCGACCCGATTTGGCCCGCTTGTGGCTTGACTTTCCAGGACGCGGCTGGAATTCCCAATCTGCAAGGGACATTTGAGGGAAACCTCGGCTATATAAAGGGTGTAACCCCCATTTTCACTTTTTCACCGAATATAAAAAAAAACTTAAGGAATTTTAACGGTGAGAAGGAGACTTCTGGCAAGGACTTTTTGGCAAACCTGCAGAGGCTTCCGATAAGTGTTAGTAGGAGCTTTTTCCTAGTAGCAGGGGAAGTTCTTGCTGCCTATAGACAACACTAAGCAAGCGAGGCCCGAGTTGCAGAAAAAGGGAGTAAGAAAAGGGAATTTTGTGGGGAGTTTTCTGGGATGGCAAGGAGCTCTGGCCATGTTTTTCGTGACTTTTAGCGAAGGGAAGAAGGGGCGCAGATTGTAACAATGGGTTGTGAGGGGTTTTCTGCCCGCTTTAGCGATTTTTCAGCAAGAGAACGTGGTTTTTTCGGCAACTTGGGCGAGCTGCATAGATTTTCCAGCAGTTTTAGTGACTTTCCGGCTAAGACGCAGGCAGGGAAAGTCTCATAGTGGGTTTTTGACAGAAGACCGAAGGGCACAGGGAAAACAGGCCATCGTTGAAGCCAAACAGTTGCAGGGAAGGCGACAGTTGTCATTAGCTTGTGTGTCAGACTGTGTAGAACGACGTGGCGACGGTTGTGAGGTGGCGTAGCGGGGCTCGAGGTGTCACATGTAGAATCCATGGCACGTGTGAGAGATTTGAACACAACCGGCACTAGACGTTGGCAAACACAGCCGATGTTAAGAATTGGCAAGAACAACCACTACTAAGCATTGGCAGACACAACCGACACTGAGGTTTGAGTGCTCAGCCTGTGCTAAAGTTTAGCGGACACAGCCGACGCTACGGGTTAACGGACACAACCAGCGTTAAGCTTTGACTGCATAGTCAGCGTTAAGCGTTAGCGGACACAGCCGGTGCTAAGCTTTGAGTGTAGAGCCGGCGCTCATCCAGTGCCTTAACAATTTTGATTTGGGAGTAAACCACTAAGCCCTTCTATAATGGCTAGTCATTCTTACCGAATTACTGATGTGAAGAATCTTTCGAGAGGAGGAGAGGTTGATACTGATAACTTTACCGGTGAGACTTTAACAAGAGGGAAGCCTATTTCGCTAACAAGGCCCATATGCGAACCAGAGTGGCCTCTTAGTGTCACTTTTATTACCGACCCAGTTTCTTTTGAAGTCCGCGAGGGTAACAACAGCAATGTTAGCATCGAAGAAGGGGTGGCACTCCTTCATTGTATGCACAAGAACATAGCTTCTGGGGAGAACTTGCCTACCGTAGGAAAACGAATGGTACAGGCAAAAGGGCTACTACTGTGGTCAGGAAGAGGGCTTCGAATACAGGGGGAGCACTAATATTGGAAGGGATACTCTTCCTGGACTGCCAAGGTGTTAATGTTGCAGATAAGCATTCTTGAACGTGCTTCTCTACTAATAACGGTCCAGTGTTCGGGACGCTACTATGACCGATGCTCTAATACTGTCAAAGTATTACTGGAGACCTGGAGTCACATTAGCAATACCTGGCTTCTTGGGCATGGGGAAGCAAGAATCTCTTTGCTACATCTTCATTTTATTGGGGGCCTTCTGATGATTGGGGTCATGTATGACGAGTTCGTGCCTCCGAACTCAGTCATCTTTGGTGGTGCTAGCTTGGGGGATGAAGAGTCGCCTGTCAGTCTTCAAAAGATCTCCGAGGCTTACCAATTAGTTCATGCCAAGTCTAGCTATGGTCGAGTAACCTTCACCGAATGGGTGAAATTCTTTTGTGGGGACTATCCCTAAGGCGGTCGGGGTACTCCGAAAGGAAACAGAAAGGCAGTTGTGAAGGAGACACCTCCCGTGTATCAATCTGAGACCAACTATGACTGTGTCCTTTTGGCTGCACATTTGGCCTTATTTTTGTGCAAGTTCGTGCCCAAGTGGGCAAACGACATTCGTCCAAGCGTATTGTATGTAACTTGCGACATGGCCAGAGGGCATGAGTATGTCGTTGCTCAGCCAGTCTTGTGTAACATTTATCATGGCTTGGGGGGCCATCCCCGTGGGAAATCGTACAAAGGAAAAGGGGGAGGGAATGGTATTGTATGAGGACAGACATTTCCAAGGGATGTTAAGACTCCATTCCCCATTCATTACGTGTATGGGTGGCTAGGGGCCAATTTCCATGCCACTTATGTGAGGAGACAGGGCACAGGGAACAAATTGTGGCCCTTTTTGATGAGGATTGCTGCCCAAAAGGCTATCTTTCACAACCCAGGGGAAGCTTGAGGCTTATTTGAGAATGACTCTTTGATTATGCGGCGGGTCCCATTTCCGGTTGGGAGCTTCACTGATCGTGCTTTCGTTAATGAACTAGGGAAGGAACTAGACGATGCTCCAACAACCATTAGGGAACTCATGTTCATCCTGAGCATTAGAGGAGGAGTTAGCCTTATCGGACTCTGCATAGTGCCAGATTAGAAGGATATTTCCCCACCACTTCGCCCGTCAGCATGGGCTTGATCAGGGCTGCCCGTTCCCAGTGTTCTTCAAAAAGCACCTTGGCAGAGTAAACGTAGGGAAGTCGGAAGAGCTTGGGACCTTTCGTGAGTGCTAGCTGCTAGAACATATACGAACCGCTTAGTCCACGTGTCTAGAAACGACAAAGTTAAGCAAGTATGTGTTACCTCCCTTTAGCAGGAGGGTCTAAATGACCAAGGCCTATGCGAACTGGTGGAGGATCACCAGCAAGGGATACTGGGATGAGGATCACCCTTGGAAAGGAGAGTATGGCAACTGACGCTAGGAGACTAGCCAGAGGAAAGTGGTGGATCCTCCTACTCCTGACGAAGTCTTTGTCTTGGAATATCCCTTAAGTGCCGACATGTTTAAACTGGGAGCGTCTTTGATAAACTCAGTTCCATATTTGAATGGGATGAGGGCCGACATGTCCTTGGTTATGAGAAGCATCCCACACATGACCTGAATACACTGATTGGGAGTGGTCCTCATAGTAGACGGGCTGAGGGCCCCTCTCTAGGGGAGAATTCTGAAGCGGCTGCTCCTTTTCAAGCAGGGGGAAAGAAAAGAAAACGCTCCACCGCTACTGACATTTGTGTGTCGTCTCCAGTTAGTGGGCGTACTTGGAGGTGTAGGGGCGCCAATATTCTTGTGATCTCAGTATCAAGAGGTAGTCTTCCTCCTCTGATCATTTAGCAACTCCACCTGTGTAACCTTTTGCACTTTCTCCACCATCTTTTGTCTCTCCTGAATTGTCTTATTCTTCTTCAGAGACTGAAGCAAACAACTCCGGCCCTTTTGAGCCCATTATTATTCCTTTTGACTGGGAAGTGACTTCAGATCTTGGGGAGGTGCCTCTGAGTCCAAGGGTCATTCCTGAGTCAGAGCCAGCTCTGATGGAGACTGACGAGGATGGAGATCCCGAAGCAACTGCTCCAGGAAGGTAATTTGATACCGATATGGCCTCTGTGCTTCAGGGGTTTAATGCCCCGACTTAGCCAGGGGCTATGATTCAAGAAGAAAGTCATGTAGTTAATGACGGCCTTCAGTATCAAGAGGCCACTGCCCCCGAGGGCACAAATCATGAAGATGAAGGGGTTAAAATTTTTATGGATGAGGATCTGGCTCTTGAGGGTGCAGGCCAGATGGAAGAAACCATATGGCGAAGGCCCCAGGGAAGAGGCAGCTTTTGAACTTGCCAATGTTGACGTGGAAGTTCAGGAGGGTGAGAAGCGTGAGGAACAGGTTTCTTTGGAGGCCGTTGAGACAGAAGTGGAGGCCCCCATAAGCGAGGGTCAAGGCAGTGAGGCTGGTACTGAAGATCCCAGGCAGGTTGAGGCTGGGGCTGCCTTTGATTCTGAGGGACAAGAAGCTCTGAACTTTTCCATCGTTCCAGAGGAGCTAGTGACTCAAATGACTATCACTTCGACAAGCCCGGTACTTGAAGCCGAAGCCTCTTCAGTAGTCGTAATCGCAGCAGCACCATCTAGGCCTAGGGTTTTTAGTATGATTGCAGGTATACTTTGAGCAGGCCTTCAGGGTTTAAGAGAGCTACCTTTCAATGAGCTGGGCGAGGCTTTGGCCAAACTGAGGGAATTTGTTGCGAACACTATGGTCGGGAGTCCACAGAAGTCCATTCTCATTTTTATGCAACCCTGAATGAGTTCGAGAGCTGGTGATCGAGAATACTACATCATGGGGCAAAAATCAGCAGGCTAGCCTCATTGAAGGGGTCAATCTTGCATCGTCGCGAGAAGATAGATTCTTGCACTAATAAGAAGGCCACGATGACTGGCCGTCAATATGATCTCAAGAGGGAGGCGCAAGGCATCTATAAGAGAATGATCGAAATAAGAGAGGAGATGCAAATATTGAGGCAGGAATTTGCTGGTCTTGAGACAGAGATGATTCAGAGGAGGGCCATGGAGGACTCTTTGGTTCTAGATTTGTTCGAACTTGCTTGCACCATTGAGTCTGAACCTGTGGCAATGGAGGAGGAGACCCAAATGGTGGCCAAATTGAAAGAGCGTGTCCAGGACACCGAGACTTCTCTTGCGGCATGCAGCGCAGAAAATGTCTTTTCTTTTATCAGCACTTGTAAAAGTTTTAACTGATGAATAAAGTGCTTTTTTTTTTTTTTTCTGGTTGACTTTGCTGTAGGATTTCATTCTCCTCTTACTTTGTTGTACTTCATGTGATTTGTTTTTTTAACGCCTCTCGATATATTAATACCCTAGGCCTTGTTTAGCCCCATGATGGGCTGTCGTGGCCTGTATAGCTTCGAAATGGGGAGTCATTAGTTTTGCTCCTCTTAATGTTTGATTGGCCAAGGGCTCATAGTTCATTTTCCTCATCATTTGGTGAGCCTGCTCACTATAGATTGTCCAGTCAAGAGGGGCTTCGGCCTCCATGAGTGGTGCATTCACTTCAAACCCATCATAGCTTTTGGTCTCAAGCACAAACTCATTGAGATGTTTTGAAGCGATACGTATGACCTCCAATTGACTCTAGAGACTGCGAACTTCACTTCTTCAGTTTGCTAGGGATCCTTCCCTTGAAGGGAAGAAGATTGCCCTTTCTCAAATTGCTCTCCTCTCGCCTGACCAAGAAAATGTAGAACTTGTGGCTAGTCACTGATCTGAGGAGCATCCTCTACTTATAGCAACTGGATTTTGAAAAATATTTCACAGTGGTTGGCGTGCCACTTACTCTTTTAAGAGTGCAATGGGGATATGCAGGAATTTCTGATGGTCCGGCGTATAGGTGATGTTTGGAGTCGAGAATTCTATCCTCATGACTTGATCGATCTCAGGAATGGCCTCTGGTTCATCTTCCGGCCTAAGTGGCTCAAAACTGGGGGCAAAGGGTGAAGACTCCTTTTCAAGTGAAGAAAGAGTTTCTCCCAACATCCTCAACATCTTCATGAGGTGAAGATGTTGCCTTCATTGTAGACTTGTGACCTCCATCATTCAACTTTTGAGGCGACACCAGATCTGTGAAGTAATAACGGTCTTTTGTTGGCATAGATCGTATGTTGTCTCCCATCTCGGCTACACTTGAAGCATTGGTGCAACGTCGATGGAACCACCCCTGGTCATGGAGCGCTCCATGACAGGGCAAGGAGAATATTGTAGGAAGTGTCGGTGTCAATTACATGAACCTGAGCGTAATCGTTCAACTCACAGATCTTAAAACGAAGGCGAACTGTGCCAGCTGGCTTCTCTCCTGAGTGGTTGAACCCTTGAACTGTGACGTGGGTCGGAGTAAGATCTTCAGACCTTAACCCTAATCAAGTAAGGATCCTCCTTGGAATAAGGTTGACTGCCGACCCTCCATCTAACATAATTCGGTTGATGGGGCATGTATGTAATTCGCCAGTGACAAAGAGAGGATGATTATGAATTTTTTCTCCCAACTGCAGATCATCTTCTGAGAAGGTGATTGGCATACATCGTTCTAAAATTTTCGGGTCCACTTCAATAGGTTCTACTTCGGTCTCGTACACCTCTGGGTTAGAGAGAGCCTAAACCAAAGCCATTCGGTAATCCATTGAGAGCATGAGGATGTCGTAGATACTAAGGAGAGCTGGAAGCTTCCGTAGATGCCCTATCACATCATATTTCACCTTTTCTTGATCAAAGCCTTATGGTCCTAGTCCTGCCATTGGTTTGGGTGGTATGTTGGGTTGAGGAGCAGGTTTGGGTGGAAGATGCTTATTTTGGCCTGCTGAATGACTCGAATACACAGTGGGCTTAGTTTGGGTGATGGAGGTTTGAGGTTTTGGAAGTGATTGAGTATATGGGATCAGAGGTGTCCCAGGTAATTGAAGAATAGGTGGATTGTTTGAGGTATTGGGATTGGGAAGGAGCCTAGGGAGTTGTAAGATAGGAAGATTAGACTTTGGATTAGGGGGCAGTGGCGGACTAGGAACCTTCAAGGTGCCTGACTTCTGCAGTGGAGGTTGCAGCGTCCTCCATGAACTGATATTTATCCACCCTATGATGGGTGATGCTCCTGACATTTGCACCATGTGGCAAGCTTCTTGAGAGTAGAAACTTTGCCCTCTTGATTCTCTCCGTCTCTGCTCAAAGTAGGACTCAGGGGGCCACTGGGGTTTCTTTGGCTTCGACTTTGAAGAAGGTGGCTCTGCCTTGGCTTTAGCTGCCGGGTCATCAACAACTATTAGGAATCCTGCTGCCTGTGCCAGAGTCTTTCTCAATCGTTTTCATTGCGTCCTGCTTATGTTGATCCCTTCGAATTCTCTATCGAGAGCCACAAAGTCTGGATATTTCAAGGTTGTACCTACAGGAGACATAGGAGAAGAAAGATGAGAAGTAGAAGAAGAAGAAGGAGAAGGGTTAAAAAGTGGGGGACTTTTAAGGTCGTTCTCCTCATCGGCCCGATATAGGTGGCTTTTTACGTTACCATCAGGGTTGGACGTGTGCAGAGAATCTTTTTGGTCTTTCCCCTTACTTAGACTATTGGAGAGTGCTTTTAACGTCATCACCCTCATTGGACGTGTGTAAGGAATCTTTTAGGTCTTTCCCTTGCTTAGACCGTTGAGGAATGCTTTTAACGTCATCACCTTATTGGACGTGTTCTGAGGAGAAGATGACTCGGGGACGTCTTCTTAACGAGATGGAGAAGGAAGAAGGATCGTGTCAGGGATAAAGTTCAATAAAGTTGGTAGTGGGGGAAGGGGCCTGAGAAATTCCTGCTCAACTGGAGGTTGAGTTGTCTTG
>NW_006494910.1:522988-534671 GCF_000471905.2 Amborella trichopoda | reverse complement strand
GAAAACCCTAGGAGGAAAAATACCCTATTTGGGTGAGTTCGGTGAGCACAATGACTTGGAGTGATAGTTGGTGTGACCCCTGACCACGTGACCTCAGGAACAAATTTAAAATGTATGCTTTATCTTTGACGTTCACTTGCCTCTTGAAGGACAGGGAACACCAAAGTGTCTACTTCTTTGCCACTCACCTGTCCCTCAAAAGACAGGGAGTGCCAAAGAGGGGCAATTCTAGATACCCCATTTTAAATTTGAGAAATTCTATGGCTTTCTGATCCCTTAAAATTATATTATCTTAGTAGACCTAATTTAATTATCCCAAAACTACCCAAATCCTATTCCAATTTGAAGTAGAGCCCAAGAGCTTTCTAACGGTCTAAGAATCGCTTGAATCGGACCTACGGATAAAACGATATAATAATGACAATTTTGTCCCTGTGAGACCGAACTGTAGGGCCGCGGGCTGGGCTATAACGGGCTCGACAGGCCCAGACCGAGCTGATGATGCAGTAAACATATGTTCTTTAATTAGATAAGGCTAAAAGCTTCAAGATAAATAAAAAAAAATCTGAAAATACTCCAAAAAATTGAGGAAAAATCACCAATTGAATCTTATAATTACCCCTTTTCCCTAACCCAAAAAGAGGGAGAAAAAGAGACCAAAAAATCTTAGAAATTCTCGAAATTAGGAAAATTACCCAAAAATACCAAAAATAGGAAAAACATTTAGAAAATTGTTAAAAATTTAGAAAAAATCCCAAAAAATTAGAGAAAATCTCAAAATTCATATTCAAGCTCTGGACATCACAAAACCCTTAGAAAACTAAGGAAATTCTCTTCCAAACCCTGAGAAAGATCGACAACTTTAGAAAAATCTCTAGATTGAAAACCCTAGAGAAGATAGAAACCCTAGCTTCCTGATGTCCTAACCCCCAAGACTGAGAAAACCTTGACCTAGAGTACAAAAACTCTAGATTAAAACTAAAATTAGGGCACAACAACCCTAGATCTAATCCTTTACACCAGAGATCTATTGATCAACATCGGAATTAGAGAGGCAAAGAGGACCGGGCGAGCCCTCGAAGGCTCGGGAATCCCGGGTCATTAGGCCCGGTTTGGTATTATTTCTTCATCTCTCTTTATTCTTCTTTTTACTATTTTATTTATTTTATTTATTTTTGATCTGTTAACTTGTTTTAAAAATCGTATTTTAATGCTTAGGATCATGCTGGCTCTGCCACAGATCTGAGACTAGATCTGCTCGTTTCTGGGAAAATCTAGCCTCCGATCTAAATTCGATCTGTCACACTTTATTTACATCTTTTTAATTAGTTTAAGGTGTTAAAATTCGAGAGATCTTCATCGGAAGATCTACCAGATTTTCATCATAAACAAATATTATATTCATATTCATATTACAAGATTATATTACC
This sequence comes from Amborella trichopoda, assembly GCF_000471905.2. The sequence goes on along the minus strand of NW_006494910.1, from coordinate 533,241 downwards.
ATCTAATTATTTTATGACTAATATTATTGTGTAATTATATATGTAATAGTATTATTATTATTATCGTTATTATTATTGTTGTTGTTGATGTTGTTGATGTCGTTGTTGTTGTTGTTGTTATTATTATTATTAAAGCACCAAGGAAAAAAAATAAAAATAAAAATAAAAACTGTAAAACTGAAACAAACTAAAAACAACATAAGGAATCAAAATAAATTTAAAAAATATTTATATAAAAAAAATGAATTTAGAATAAATTGATTTATAATGGGAAACATTTCAAAAAATTTCAAAACAAAAGGGAACAGAGCATTTGACAATAAAAACTTATAAATCATTCTAAAACATATCCAAATTATATATATAATTTTTGTACATAGATTCCACAAACTTATACAATTTATTTTTAATAATTTGAGTTGTGCTTGGGTGTTTGGCTCAACTTGGAGCCATTTAGGAAGAGGGCTGGGTCATGGTGGTAGCACCTTCATACCTAGTTACCCCGTTGTAGCTTTCAATTATGCTGACACCACCTACTAACACCTCCAAAAAAGCTAACTTTCTAATCTATTTGAAAAAAGCTAACTCCCTAATATATCTGAAAAAAAAAAAGTACAGGGTTTGTCTTCTCAACTGAATTACTCAAAAAAAAAAAAAAAAAACTTAAGAATTGGGCATCCCAACTTGCCCATAAGATACTTCTAGTAGCATGCACAAATGAACGACAAAAAGAATAAACAACAAATCAATGTTATCAAGACCGGACCTTGCCATAGAATAGTCGAAGGAAATTCGAATCCAACTTTAGTGATTGAGGACAAGAACTAAAGTGGTCAGCCCAAAGCATCTTTACAATAATTTCCACAAAAAAGGGTCAAATAAATCATCTCACAAGTGAGGCAGGCCAGTGCAAAACATTGGAGTGCCATGTGGGTTGCCTCTAATTGGAAAAAGGATTAAAATGCTCCTATAAAACTTTTCCAAGGGGACCCTCACAAACTGATCCTCCATAAAAAGCAGTTCCAATTACAAACTACTATTCCACATCACAACCCTCTCTCGGACCCTTTTATTTGCCCATATGACCAAATGAACCTATATTGATCGTCCTTAAGAGACTACGATCATTTCATATTCTCCTTTATTGTTCCTATAGGACCATACTTCATGGATGACACAATGGGACCCTAGAGTAATTAAGGTTGCCCAAATTGTCTTCAATGGTGGTTATCACAAGGACTCCCAAACTGACTTCTCTCTCTCTCTCTCTCTCTCTCTCTCTCAATGTGGAACTGTCACAGGCTACAAGTTGGACAAAGAACCAACTAGCCATGGCCACAAAACTCTCTTTAGGGCGAAGGACCACACAATGGGTAGAAGTAGCTGTAAAGCTTGTCCTGCCCTAGGGTTCAAGTGCCTATCCTCTATGCAGGCTAACCACGGTCACATTTGTCAACCATCAATTCTGGTCCACTGTGGTGTGGGCCTATTTAGATAGAATATAGAGTTTCTATGATTGGGACACAATCTTACCACCACCATGATCCTTACTTCATGTGGGTCGCCCTATTTATGGCCCCTGCTTCTATATGGTCTCTCCCTGAACACTCTCCAGGCTTCCTTTTAGCATGAAGTTTGGGAGCTAGGGTTTTTCACAAGGAAAAGTATCCCGTCCGCGTCATGGGTGGGTGTGGTGGTTGAGATCGCATATGGCCAAAGGCCATCGAGAATTAGTTTTGTATTTTATTTTTTATATAAATAGGATAGTGTAAGTGTATTTTTATCAATATAATTAAAAAAAATGATTAAAAGTTTTAAATAAAAAATAACTAAAATATTTTAAATTTATTTTTGTCAATATTTTTTATTCAAAATATTTTTTTTATTAATTTTATTTGATCTTACTTATAAAAGTGAACCTACTACTAAAATTTCAGATTAATATCACTTTTAACTAAAAATGAGATTCATTATTGGCCTTTGGACGAGTATGGTTCTAAATTTCAGATTAATATCACTTTTAACTAAAAATGAGACTCATTATTGGCCTTTGGACGAGTATGGTTCTATGTGAACCATTAAAAGTGCATGTGCACCTTTTAAGCATCCATTGAGGAAAAGATTATCATTCAGATTCAAACTTAATGGTTTCTTCAATATATGGACTTCTTTATTCTTCACAACTATATGGCTCTTATGGGTAGAACGCAACCAAAGAGTTTTCCAAGATAGGTTGGCCAGAAGGGAACAATTAGTCAGACAAATCATTTCTCATGTTCGGGAATTAGCCGATGCTAAATCCTGGACATTTTATTTGTCAAAAAAGGCGATCGTTGATAACTTACAATTCAAATGGTGTCAGCAAAGAGATAAGGCATGTTCATTTCCCAGCCCTAATCACTTCAAGATAAACATTGATGGGGCTTCCCTGCATAACCCAGGCCAAGTAGGGGGAGGTGGTGTTATTAGGATTTTTAATGGTGCTTTTATTGCAGCATTTACCAAACTTTTTGGAATCGCATCTAATAATTATACGGAATTTTGGGCTTTGGAAGATGGATTAATCCTAGCTGATCAGCTACAGTGGTACCCTATTCAAATTGAAAGTGACTCAGCTTTGCTCGTTAATGTTATTCATGAACGCTCCCGACCTCCATGGAAGTTACATACAGTGGCAGTAAATTGTCGACGTCTCTCTAAGTGTGGCGGTTCTATTTCCCACATCTTTCGTGAACCCAATATGGTGGTTGATATTCTTGCAAAGAGGGTTACATCTTATCAAGGAGCTACTGTTTGGCGTTCGCATCCGCCAAATTTTATTTGCCTTGCTTTAACTCATGAGTTGGCACAGGTGCCCTATTATAGGGTTATATAATATTGAGATGTAAGCTTCCTATTTCTTACTTATTAATGAAAAATGGGTAGGGGGCCTTTCCCTCACTGACTTACCCCAATAAAAAAAGTTACCAATGGATTTGTACCAATTGTTTTTGTTGTTTCTATTTTTAATTTCTCATATTATTTAAAAAGTCATTTCTTTGGGTCGTTATTATGGGAAATTCATTAAATAGCACTTGAGGTTTGGACTATTTAGCATCTTACTCATATTTTTTTTATTTTAGTTCAAGCATATTTCAAATGGTCATGAAATAACACATTGTAATAGATTTCAAAATTTATTAAAGGAAAAATGACCTTTGCCCCCTCCCCGAAATTTCCTTTTATATTAGTCTCTTGGGTTCACCAAAATCCCTTATACCCCTCAACTTTAAAACTTTGGGACTCTTAGTCTCCCAATTATGATTTTTTTTGTTCTTTTATATACAAATTTGATCAGTTTGTTTTACAAAATATCAAACCCATCCATCAGTCAACTCCCTTCCCTTTCTCTTTTGTGGCTCAAAACCAATCTTACCTCCATGGATTCCACTCTACAAATTTAGACTTGAAAAGAAAGTGAATTTTTTTTATTATTATAACCTATTTTACAATTGCATCAATACTCAGAAAATGATTAATCAAGATCTTTATTACGATTGTTAATGGATTATTATTATTTATTTATTCATTTATTAATTATTTTAATCAAAATACCTATAAGAGATTAATTATTTAACAATTAATATTAGTGTTATTGTTATCGTTATCATCAACATCATTCTCATCATCAATAAAATTTGTATATCAAGTCACAAAAAAAAAAAGGATGGTTAATAAATAGGTTTGGCATATTGTAAAACAAAAAAATCAAATTTGTAAAAAGAACAAAGAAAATCATAATTGCGGTGCTAATTGTCCCAAAAGTTTAAACTTGAGAGGGTACAAGGGTTTTGGTAAAAAGGCTAATAGGGAGGAAAAGTTTGGGGAGAGGATAGAGGTCATTTTCCTTCCTAGGATAAATCCTTAATTAATTCAAATTTATGTATATTTTGATAAATTTTCTTATTATATTTAATGTAATAGGCAGAATTTGGCACGTTACCTATGTCTTATGAGTGATATGTTGATCATCGTACCAGCTTAGGCGAGTGTGGCACCCTATTTGCTTTTTAATGTTAACTTGAGACCTTGTGAGATGGAATTCTAAACATGTGCGACGCACCACCCTGACCTCTTTTGCCTAGAACCATCAGCAAGCATGGTATTTTTATGAGATCAAATCAAAATAAGTTGTGATTGTTGGCTATTAGATGGCGATGAACTTCTCATACCAAATTATTATGATTGTGCATGTAATCGGATAGTAATACATTATCACATCTTCAAAAATGTTTTTGCTAGTGTTTTTGGAATCGGCCGAGTCGACTTGGCCTCACCCTATTCCGAGTCCGAGAAGCTCTGAGTCACTGGTACAAGTCCATTTTCATGCCATGAATGAAAGGACTGTGGTGGAATATTGGAAGAATCGCCCCCAAAAAACTATGAAACTCTCCCGAGTATTTGTTTTCCACATAGGAAACTCGGTTTTAAAAATATGGAAACTTTGGTTAATTCAAAATTCGAAATTTGGGAGTGATTTTGATGGATTTTTATAGCATTTTTATATTATCTTTATGATACGATTTGGGTTCATAAAAACCCAAATCGAACAAGAATTTATCATTAAAATTTCGGGTTTTTAGGGTTCGTCGTTTATCAAAACAAAGTCCGCCAATCTTTTCCGTTCTCTCTGATTTCTCCAGGAAATTGATTAATTCCTGATTCTTTTTCAATCTATATCTACAACAGCCCTCTGCTGATTTTGTATATTTATCAACTTTAATCACCATAATTTTTCGGTTTTGTGGTTATATTTGCGAAAATTTTTTATTTCCACCAAAACTCGTTGTTCTTACTGATTTCTTCTCCAAATCGGATTATGTTTGGCTTGTTTTGAAGCTTTTGAAATCAGCTTAAAAAGCCATCGATAGATCCCTAGCTTTTTTTTCCATTGTCGACTGATTTTGTGCATTAATGAGGTTACATCAATACTCTGTGAAAAAATTGCCAACTCTATTATTTTTCTCTAATTACTCAACGATTTTTTGTGATTTTTAGTTTGTTTTGAAGCTTTTGAAATCATCTTCCAAAGCCCTATACAGATCCATGGTTTTTGTTTTTGCTCAAATATCGACATAGAGCTAACATCGATGAACTATCAAAAAACTGGAAAATCTAATATTTCTCTCAAGTTTCTCAACAATAATGTTTTAATTATTAATTTTTTAAAGATATTAAAATAACTTGAAAACCCTTATATTGCTTCGCATTTTGTTGCTTCAATATCGATTGATCCAAAAAAAATACCAATTATGAAAAAATGAGGAATCGTTTTTTTGGAATTCACCAGATATAAGAATTTTTTTTAAAAAAAAAGTTAAGATAAAATGAGTTAAAAAAAATTGTAGGCTCCCAATCGAACTCAAGACCTCGTATAGATTCACAAGACTTCTTATAGATTCACGAGATGTAAGATTTTCTTTTAAAGAGAGTTATGTAATTTTTTTTTTAAAGAGAGTTATGTAAAGAAGAGCTCTAAAATAGATCCAAGCCATTAATAAATATAGAGTTAAAAAATTATATTATACAAGAGAGTTATGTAAAAAATAACAAAAAATAAATCCAAGCCATTAAGAAATATAGAGTTAAAATATATTTTTAAGAGAGTTATGGAAAAAGAAACTCCAAAATAAATCCATGAAAAATAGAGTTAAAAAATATACCACCCATAGGTAAAAATCATGGGTTCAAACAAACCAATTTGCCACACATTAGTGCAATAGTGGCATCAATTTTATATAGATGGTAACTTTTATTTGCTCTAAAGAAAAAAAAAGGTTAATATAGACGGTAACTTTTACCTGCTCTAAATAAATTATTTGCTTTAAAGACAAAAAAAAGGGATCTCACAACCTCTTTGGAGGTAAAAAACATGGCTGCAAATCAATTTGCCTCACGTTAGTTGCTATATGCAATAGTGTATAGACGGTAACTTTTATTACTCGTTAATATAGATGGTAACTTTCATTTGCTCTAAATAAATTATAAAGAAAAAAAAATGGTTAGGAGGAGATTGGATACCACGTCCTATTGCGGGTGACGACTAGCGCTACCACCACGCCAGCAAATGTCTAAAATGATGCCAATGCTCATTTTCTATTACATGATTTCCTTTATAAAAACGGAGCATGATTTGGTCGAGTAAATCGCCATGGCCAGAGCGTGAGTATTTTGGCCGAGTCCATGTTTTGAAGCTTGTTTTTCGTAGTATTTTTAGACTTTTTCAAGGCATAGGTAGTCATCGTAGTGGATAGACCCTTCCCTATTAATCTACCCAAGAAAAAGAGGCGGACCCATTAGAAAAGAAAAAGATCTATTGTCTACTAGGTTCCTCATTTACGCTAAGGGCCTGTTTGAGTACATGGATTTTAAGGCAGGGATTCTTAATATGTTGGATTTTAAAATCAACCGTTTGGATTGTGTAATGACTAGAATACTTAAATTCAGGAAAATCAAAATGATGAAAATTAGACTTACTTTTCCATGATTTCATTTCCACACCAAAACTTGCTTTTTTGCATTTCCAAGGCTCATAGATTTCACTCATTGACTCCCTCAACCCGAAACATAAGAAGCATTTAGTGCGTATGAAAATTTTAGAGAGAGAGTGCTTAAATTTTTTAAAGAGACAACCTATTTGAAAAATTTTAAAGAGAGAAACTATCTCAAATTTTAATTTTTAGAGAGAGAAAGTTGTTAAGATTTTAGATATAGAAAATACCAATTTTTTTAGAGATATGAACTATCTCAAAATTTTAGAGAGATAAACTATATCAAATTTTAACTTTTAGAGAGAGCAAATATGTTAAAATTTTAGAGAGAGAAAGTATGTTAAAATTTTAGAGAGATAAAGTACCAATTTTTTTAGGAAAAAAGTTTATATAAGGATGCTACCTTGTAATGTAGAACTACGGATGCCCCTCAAAAATCCATTAGAAAAAGTAGTTTTAATGTTGAAAACCATTTGATTAATCATCTCGACATCGAAATGTATGACTATGAAAAAAAAAAATATTTTAAGTCTCAAAAATAATGTATTTTACAACATATTATCTACACTGTCCATTTTAAAGATTTTCATATGCTTATAGATCTACTTGATTTTAACCATTTTTGAAATTTAGAATTTTATAATTAGATATAAAAATAGATTTTGAAATAATCCTAATAACATTTTACATCAAAATTATATACCATGATAAAATCTGAAGGGCACCGTACTTCTACAACTACAGAGGCATCTGTATGCCTATTGCACCCTTTTTTAGAGAGGTGAGCTATCTCAAAATTTTAGAGAGAGAAACTATCTCAAATTTTAACTTTTAGAGATAGAAAATATGTTAAAATTTTAGAGACAGAAAGTATGTTAAAATTTTAGAGAAAAAAATACCAAAATTTTTTAGAGATAAACTATCTCAAAATTAGAGAGTGAAACTTCTCAAATTTTAAGTTTTACAGAGAAACTATCGTATTTTAGATAGAGAAAGTACATGCAAATTTTTAGTGAGAGAAATTATCTCAATTTTTTAGAGAAACTATTTCAAAACTTTTAGAGAGAGAAACTATATTCAATCTTAAGTTTTAGATGGAGAAAGTATTCTTAAAATTGTAGGGAGAGAAAGTATTCTTAAACTTTTAGAGAGAAATTAATATAAATTCTAGAAAGAGAAACTACAAAAAAAAAATTAGAGAGAGAAATGTCTCATTTTTTAGATAGAGAAACTATCTCGAATTTTGAGTTTTAGAGAGAAACTATCTCAAATTTGAAATTTTAAAGAGAAAATATATTAAAATTTTATAGATAGAAATTATATCAAATTTTAGAGAGAGAAATTACCTAAAAAATTTTAGAGATAGAAACTATCTCAAAATAATTTATGTTTTATAGAGAGAGTATTTTAAAATTTTAGACAGATAAACTATATCAAATAGTAGATAGAGTAAATACATGAAATTTTTAGAGAGAGAAACTATCTCAAAAAACTTTAGAGAGAAGTTATCTCAAAATTTAAGTTTTAGAGAGAGAAAGTATCTCAAATTTTAAACTTTAGAGAGACAAAGGATATCAAATTTTAGAGAGACACTATCAAATTTTAAAGACAGAAACTATTTCAAAATTTTAGACAGGGGAACTATATCAAGGTTTAAGTTTTAGAGAGAGGGTATCTTAAAATTTTAGAAAGATAAACTATATTAAATTTTAGAGAGCGTAAAGTACCGAAAAATTTTAGAGACAAATTATCTCAAAATTTTTAGATAGACAATTTCAAATTTTAAATTTTGAATAGAAAGTATATTAAATTTTAGAGAGAGAACTATCTTAATTTTTTTTATAGAGATACACGATCCCAAATTTTGAGTTTTAGAGAGAGAAATTATATCAAGTTTTGTTATCAAACAATGGACATGGAAGTGATTGCAAGGAATCCAATAATTTTGTATAGTTTATGCAAAGAACTTATTTGAGGAATGCATGACAAAAATCTTTGATAATGAAAATCCATAGATTTTATTAGGATTTCAAATATCTAAGATTCCTAATTTCCTCCTATCCAAAGGAATTTCGAAATATTCAATATTTATTAATTTGGATACCAAACAACATACTCAGAAATACTCATATTGGTTATTCTAGAGTGGATTTCACACTTTAAATGAAAAATTTTCTTCAGTTTGTCGAAATAAGTGTATGCATGCATCCTCAAGAGCACACTGTAGAAGCTTATTTAAATAGGATCAGGTTTTTTTGCATTAGGGGACATAGTTGGTAGACTGTCGCACATTCACCTTTGATTTACAATAGACAAAATACAACCTCTGCCATCCATTATAAATAGGAGGAGGATGTATCAGGAGATTCATTTTAATTACTATGCCCCTGGTGGACCAACTATTTTTCCTTTTTAATCCACATATAGAGATTTATGGTAGGCCACTTTTATATGGTTATGATGATTAACTTCTCCAAAGGCTAAAATATATAATCAAAGTTTTTTTAAAGAGAGCCACTTTAATGGCCATGATTTCAGGACTCGCACCGACGCACAGAACTCGCACCCTATTTTTAAGTTGGAAGAAGCTGTTGAAAAACTGTTTCACACATCAGCCAAATCTATTGATGTGTTCCTGGCTGGTCTAAAAGTTAAAACAAGGAATAGTCATTCAAAACTATTCATATAGGACCCATGCTCAACCGCTCCTCATTGCTTCATGCAGGAAGAAGCCAACAAGTTCAGTTCAAGAGGCTATAGCCGAGCCCCCTTTCACTTCATAAGGATTCTCATGATTGGGGCTGTTAATGGACCGGGCTTGGCCAATTAACAGGTCTCAAACGGGCCTGTTATCAGGCTTCGAACCGGTCCAGGCAGGGCCTTATAGACCATGTTAGCTATCGGGCTGGGCCTTTACGGGTCGGCCCGGAATAGCCTGAAAATTTGCGCAATAGGCTGGGCTGCCCCGACAAGATCGAAAATGCCCATCTCAGCCCAAAACAAGCCCAGCCCTCCCATTTACTTTTATTTTTATTTTTATTTTTATTTTATATTTTATATTTTATATTTTTATTTTATAATTTATAATTTATAATTTATAATTTATATTTTATATTTTATATTTATAATTTATATTTTATATTTTTATTTTATATTTTATATTTTTATTTTATATTTTATATTTTATATTTTATATTTTTATTTTAATCTTCACTATTCAAAATCATCTTGTTTTGAAATTCAAGGGACGAAAATAATATACAAGCAAGAAAGAAAATTTTAAAAGTGACTGCCTTTTGCATACTGCTACCTGCCTTTCTTAAGAAACTCTTCACCTCCGGGGATAGAATCCAAAACTTCAACAAAGCTTTACCTTTAATGGAAAAAAGAAACAAACTAGACCGCTCAACTTTGCCATTAGGTTGGGCCTCATGACTATATAAAGCGAGGATAATGGTATAAACCAGTGTTTAAAAAAACGCCGAGTCGAACCGAACTCGCCCGGTTCGACTCAGGAATCGCCATGGACGGATCGAATCGGCGAAAAAAACGGGAATCTTCCGGTTCTAGAGAGAACCGGACGATTCTGTACAGTGACTCGCCGATTCACTGTACGGAATCGGTGAGTCCGTACAATGAATCGGCGAGTCCCGTAAGGTTTTTCTTTTTCTTTCCTTTTTTTTTTTTTTTTTTTTTTTTTTTTTTTTTTTTTTTTTTTGTTTT
>NW_006494910.1:486841-521648 GCF_000471905.2 Amborella trichopoda | reverse complement strand
ATATATTTATCCTTTTGTGTGATGTAAATTAAAAGCTGAATGGCGGTTCATGTAGGGAAAGAACATATCAATATTCGCATATTCATTCAAAAACATGAAAGTTCTTAATGGAGTACCCTCATTTCTTATTGAATTCCTAAAAAAAAATATTTATAATGAATTTTAATAATTTTTTCGGATTTTTTTTAAGTTTTATTCTGACCGATTCACCCGATTCCCGATCCGAATCGCCAATTCGGATCGGTTTTTTGGAAACCCGATCCGGATCACCGATCCGATTTTTAAACCATTGGTATAAACTATAGAGAGAGAGGATAATGGGGTTGGAGAGAGAAATGAAAGGATAATGGGATTGTGCAACTGTTTTTGCAAAAAAATAGGAGCCTTCACAAAGCCCCAACATTAATCACATCACTGAATAAAGAGAGAGGATAATGGGTATAAACTAAGCAGAGAGAGGATAATGGGGTTAGACAGAAAGGAAATGATAACGGAGTTGTGCAACTGTTTTTGCCAAAAATGGCACCTCCATAAAATCCCCAACATTAATCGTGTAACTTAATCAAATTTTTTTCATTCTGAAAATTAAATATTTTTGATTGAGCGCCAATGAACTTATCTTTTTTTTTAATGAACTCCTATTATTTGTCTCTCCCTGACTAAAGAAGGACCCAGTGCACTTACTATCTCTTTCTTCTTCCCTCCTTCTAAATAAAGAAAGACGCGGATGTACTTATTCTTTTCTATATTGACACCTATTATCTCTCTCTAAATAAAAAAAGATGCGTATTTATTTATTTTTATATCCTTTTTTATATCGACTTTTATTATCTCTCTAAATAAAGAAAGGCGCCACGACACTTATCCCTTTTTCTATCGACTTCTATGATCTCGCTCTCTTAAATAAAAAAAGGCATTGACCATCTATCACAAGAGCCCATGGGAGAATTAACGGTGATGATTCCCAAGATTTGCTTAATGATAATGCTGGACTGCTGCATTTGTTTGTTATCATACATGAAAAAAAGAGGGGCATTGGGCTCAAATTAGAGCTTTTGGGCGAGACATCTGTTGCCTCCACATTTCCACTATATTATATCTAGACAATGCTTTTGTATATGTGATGCAAAAAAATAAAACCAGAAAAAAATAAAAATGAAAGGTTGAGAGAATATATCCTCTCAAGATCTGCAAAGGAATTCACTCCAAGGTTGAGAGAATATACCATCTCTCAAAGTCTGCAAGGGAATCTACCCCAAATTAATCTCTTCACGAGACCAAATTTTATTAACTCATCCACCTTCTTTTACAACGAAATGAAACCTCCCTTTAACCTCACGTACCATCCCCTTTTACCCAAAGCCTAAACACTACTTTTTATTTAACCTTATCCTTTTATATTTCTAAACTAGCTCCCCTAATTTAACTTTATCTATTTATACTCCTAAACTAACCCAATCCAATTGATAACTAATTAATCCAAATCTATAAATATCAACTCATACACAAACTCGTGCGCACCTCTTAAAGTTAAACGATAAACTCAAAATAATAATAATAATAATTTTTTATTTATTTTTTCTTTCTGCATCAATATGTTGGCTCTAGCCATGGGGATTTTCAACTTATAAAGCTTAATTTGCGTTTGATGCAACAGGCTCGTATGTGGAAATTCTTGAACGGTATGTAAATTTGGGGCTTATTCATCATGCTCTCACTGATAAGAAGTCTCCAAGACCCTCTCTCTAAGTCAAAGCTACTTTACAAGTTAATAAGAAATTCATTCAATAAATCAGAGGGAGATATTTGGAAACATATAAGATATCGCTTTTTATGTGAAAGACAAAATTTTGATATTTTCTTTCTAAAAATCCGTTCTCTCTATTTAGAAAACCAATTTTTTTTTTTTCTAAAACCTATTTTAGCTCTAGAAATCCAATCTCTCTTTCTCTCCCTCTTTAAAAACTCATGCGTGCTCTCTGTCAAGAAATCCAATATTTCATTATCTAAAAAACCAAATCTCTCTTTCTCTCTCTAAAAACCGAATTTGTCTCCCTCTAAAACCCAATCTATCTTTCTCTCTCTAAAATTTATTTTAACATTTTTTGGCTTACTACCAAGAAAAGTTTGAAGAGTGAGATAAAATAAAAAATAGAAACTAATAATAAATTTTATTTTAAAAAATAGGTTTCTTAATGGGCTGGCTTGGGCCCAAGTCCAGACCAATATAGTCTTAACAGGCGGTTAACGGGCTTTGGGCTTGGCTAGGTTTCACTAGGAAATTTTTGGGCCGGGCTAGCTCGGGCCTTTCCTTGGTTATTTCCGAGTCTTGGACAATTTCGGGCCCTATTGAGCCCAGCTCGCCGGCAGCTTACTTATGAGGGATGTTTTAGTTGGGAAGTGAGATGTGTTCGAATGCAATGAATTCTCCACTACAACCAATCCAATACTTTGAAACCAACTTGCTTATTATTGACAAATCGATCTCAAAAAACTCAAATACTTAAGAACCGTATATGGTGGAAAAAAGTTGAAAAATAAAATAAAATGAAAAAAAGAAGAAGAAAAAAACTAAAGTAACAACAACATACTAAAAATTACAATCCAAGCATTATCAACACGCAAATAAAAGTGGTTCACCCAAATCGGGTGAAGCAATTTCGTTATAATAGAAGAAATTACAAAAATGGGTAAATACAAGAGTTACATCACAATCGATAGAGAACCATTGATTCTTACAATACAAAGTACCAATGAAACCGCCCGAAATAGGGCACAGTGATAGAAATGGTTTTGCCCAAACCCTAGTCTCAACTTCATAACGGCTCACAAGATCTACTTTCTCTCTTTACAAATGATTATTATATGCTGCATAAAGGTTAATTTATATTTGATCAAAATACCGTCACACAAAGAGAAAAATACCAAATAGAGGTAATTTGGCATCACCATCCCAAAGTTGTCCACCTTAACAACAACTCACATTCTTGCATTACCAATTATACCATAGGCAACTCAACCGTTGTTGTAAGTTCTCTATCGAAATAACCTCCGTAAGCGTGGCTTCATCACTTACCTTGTTCTTATCCTTCATTCAAACTCCACATTTTTCAACACTCTCGTCTTTGAGTTCTTAGGGCCATGCTGATTCCTTACATGCTTTAGGTGTAACCTTTCCTGTATACCAACCATCACAACATGTGGTGGATCTCTTACAGGGACCGCTTACGTAAGTCATTCCCACAAAGCTTTGCATATATGCTTGAAAATTTGAAAATGTCATACTTCCCAAATTTTGAAGTATACGTTTTACTCTATTAAATTTTTTTCCTCCGGTGCTAATCGCAAGCCAATCATGAAAGCAATAAATATGTGAAATAACAAATTTTATACAAATCATGGCAAGGATAAAAAGCCTAAAGTAACATACAATACTTTAGTCACGTTGGTTTTTCCTTAACTAAAATTTGAATATTGGCTTAAAAAAAAATCATAAGGGGCTTCCAATTTCCCTTTCTCTTGAGAAGGACAAAGCTTTAGTTTCTCCAGCTTGCCGAATATCATTAACAAGATCTTGCTTTGCATAACCCAAATCTTCCCTTGCCACTATGTACCTTATCTCGAGCTTCTTCCTCTACAAGCAAATTTACTTTCTTATTTACAATTGTGATCCTTAACAATGTATAAAAGATTCCTTCCCATACTCCTTTTATCATAGGCATAACTTCTTATGAAACTTTGAACCTTGTTCGAACCATCCCATCATATATTTTTATGTAAACCGAGCCCATTTCAATCATTTCACTCATTAAATTCCTTGATGCCAAATTTTCCTCGCACGGCTCATATGCATCAAATCATGATCTATGCGAACATACGATGTGTGGCTCCACTATAAAGAATACAACCTTGGTAATACATGGGATTGTATCCCACCATCAACGCCTCATTTTCAACAGAACCGGATGTTGATTCCTTAACTTGGTGAGCTTCTTTCATGTCTCATCTTGTTGTTTTATTTCCGAACTGAAAATCTTTGAGGAATTTATCCTTTTCTTTCCCAACAATTTTTATTTTATTATTTTTTTAATTTTTTATTTTTATGTTGACGGGCTTGCAACAAACCAACAACTACTTTTGTCATAAGACCTCTTGACTTTGACCTGAAATGAGACTTGTCAATTAAGGAATTTCTTGAACTATCCTGTTTGTCTGACCAACCTCTTGCTGCAAGAACATCAAATCATTGAACACATGGAATCATTCATCTATACATTCTTTTGAAGTGCATTGGCAAGAAGTGAAAGACAAACCGAATTCAATTTGAGGGATTCTTCCTCGTTACAACTCATGATAGTATATATATATTGTTGTAAGACTCCAGCAATGAATATAAGAATTTTATCACTTTAGCTTCCTCGTCCATCTTCACTCCTATGCGTTCCTCGTCCAACTTCACTCCTATGTGCTCAAGTTTTCATTTTATGTTATTAAATTCATTCAACTATTTCAATACTTTCATATTATCTCTCTTCCTCAAAGAATATAATTTTTCTAAGAAAATCCAATTTGTGAGGGATGTTGTTTGATACAAGTTTTCCAACTTTATTGATAAATGCATCGCTGACTTTTCTTCTACTGTATTAAATAGTATTTCATTTGCTAAACACGAGGGAATTGCGGCTAGCACCTTCCTATCTAATTCTTCCCAATTATCATCCTTCATACCAATGTTGTTAAATTCGCTTCGCTTCGGCATGCCCGAAGCCTTCAGATTTTCCCTGAACATCAAAGGAAAGCAAATATAAAGGCATTTCAGCTCAATATTTTCGTCATCCAAAACGACCGCTTTAATAATAGAGTGAGACAGTGCAGATACCCAAATTTTATTTTGTAAATATTTAGAAACACATTTTCTTTAACATAACCTCCACATGACACAAGAAAGCAAAAGAAAGGAGTAAACAAAAAGTTGGTATTGGGAATTGATGGAGGTGGCGTAGAGAATGGAAGGGTATGAATTTGAGTAAAAAAATAAGACTTAAGTAATAATTTTAGTCCAACTATTGATCTGAGCGAAAGAAAAAGTTGAACTCACCCTTGTCTCTTTTGTAGGGTTCTCGGGAACCCCGAGCCTATGGAACCAGGAATCCCAAATGTCAGGATCCCACCCAATATTGTGTACATGATTGGCTAAATACGAATAGATGAATACAACTATAAATTGAGTGCAAGAAATAAAGCAAACATAAAAATCCCACCACAACAATATATGTTTTACGTAGTTCACCCCTTAGGGCTACATACATGACCCCGACAACTAGAAATTCACTATCACAATGCAGATTACAGTTTTGGATTATAAGAGATAATACATCTCTTTAAACATCGGTAAAACTCCATCACCAATCGAGCAATACCGTCAATCAACATCCTCTTTCCTACCGCATTACCACTACCAGAAAGATAAGTTTGAGAGCAATTAAGAAACTTTCTCTCTCTACTAGTTAAACTTTAGCCAATCGAAACTCATGGGAATATCGCCTCTCTCTCGGAGGCCAAGTATCTCTCTCTCTTGGAGACCCATCTCCATATTGGAGATCCCTTTCCACAACTCCCAAAGGGGTGACTCTCAAAAGGATAGGATATTATGTCTTTATTGAGTCTCTTATATAGATATCACTTTCTTACTTCGTAAGAAAGTATATTTTCATTTTACTATAATAGCCTTAATCTTTAAATGAAAACATAGGTATGCTGTTTTTGACTATCACCAAACCTAACAATCTCCACCGTGATAGCCAAAATCACTACACCTATATTTCATATTGAAATTGAGGGTATTATGGAAAAGAAAAGGGACTTTGTTGAGAAGTAAAAAAGTGATATCTATATAAGAGACTCAATGAAGACATAATACCCATCATTTTGAGGGTCATCCCTTTGAGGTTATGGGAATGGATCTCCAAAGATGGAGATTGGTCTCCAAGAAAACGAGACATGGCCTCCAAGAGTGAGGTGGTATTCCCATGAGTTTTGGGTCGGTTAACTTTCACTTCTATAATGAGAAAGTCTCTCGGTTTCTCTCGAGGTTATCTCTCCGGTAGTGGTATTGCGGTGGGAAAGAGGATATTGATTGACGGTTTTGCTCGGTTGGGAGAGCGGGTTTAGAAGGGAAGATCCGTGATGGTCTTTTACTGATGTTTAAAGAGATGCATATCTCTTGTAACAAAAAACTGTAATCTTCATTGTGATAGTAGATTTCTAGTTGTCGAGGTCGTGGGTAAACCACGTAAATCGTGTGTTGTGGTGGTGTACTTTTTAATACTGCATAGTGATGCTCTAAGACCCTAAAATTGTAACGCGCGGCGTGACAATGGCCCACAAGCATAACTTTAAACTGAGAGATGGACCACCTCTTCGCTAGGGTGTATTTCATCAACATCTTTGGTGGAGTTAGATGCCTGCAAAAGGTCATACCTACCCCTTTGATCCTCAATGAGTCTATTTCGCACCGACAACCTAGTGAGAGTCACACCCTATTGCGACCCACTATCCCCAACGAATTAGGTCCATGCTTATATTCTCAATCACCAGCGGGCTTGCACTCCAGATTGTCATCCCCAGTGGAGTTACATGAAGCCCCAACATTATCCCTGTGGAATCACACTGGCCCTCCTAATAATCCCCAGTGAAGATTCGTTTCCACTTGCAGCTGTTCGTAGGGCCACCATCTCCAGTTAAAAAGCTCTCCGCTTGTGAATAGTTTTAACCATTTTATCCCCAGGGAGCCAGACTCTATTCACAAACCTACCCTCATAGACTTTCATCCACGTGGCGACCTACGTCATGGCCCATACTGCATGACCTTAAACTGCACAGCCATGGTCCAAACTATATGACCTTAAACTGTAGTGGAGGTCTAGTTGCACGACCTTAAACTGCATGGTCCACGCTGCATAACCTTAAACTGCACAACCATGGTCCATGCTGCATGACCTTAAACTGCACAGCCATGGTTCAAACTATATGACCTTAAACTGCAACGGAGGTCTAGTCGTACGACCTTAAACTGCATGGTCCATGCTGCATGACCTTAAACTGTACACCTATATTCTATGCTGCATGACCTTAAACTGCACAGCCATGGTACAAACTATATGACCTTAAACTTTAACGGAGATCTAGTTGCCTGACTTTAAACTAAGAATAAATTTAAACTGCATAACCATGGTCCATGTTGTATGACATTAAACTGTATAGCCATGGTCCAAACTATATGACCTTAAACTGTAGCAGAGGTCTATTACATGACCTTAAACTGGCTGGTCCTAGTTGCATGAATTTAAACTGCATAACCATGGTCCATCCTGCATAACCTTAAATGGACAATCATGGTCCAAACTATATGACCTTAAACTGTAGCGGAGGTCTGTTGCACGACCTTAAACTGCACGGTCCTACTTGCATGACTTTAAACTGCATAACCACTGTCCAAGCTATATGACCTTAAACCATAGTACATGTCTTGGCCGCATGACGTTAAACTGCTTTGCACAGGTTCAGGAGACATGACCTTAAAGACACTTACACATATGCGCACACCCTTTTTATGTGCATCTTCACGCACATCCTACCCAACCGACACGTTCGTGTGCTCGCACCACCTTCATTACCTCTCCAGTGAGTCTTACTCATGCTCACAAAATGGCAAGCCATCTCACCACCCATACTCATCGACAGCTAGTGGGTCACCATTACACACCCACCATCCATTCATCATTACCACCTTCCACCATTCCCTAGTGAGTCTTACCCATGCTCACGAAACGGCAAGCCATCTCGCCACCCATACTTGCCGTCAGCTAGTGGGTCTTCATTATTCACCCACCATTCATTTATCATCAACTCTTCATAGGCAACCTCGTGCCATCTCCTCAAAAGTGAGTCAAAGCCACAACCACATTCACTGCCATTCACCACCGCTACGGTCCAGCTGTATGACCCTAAACTATAGTGCACGTTCTGACCGCATGACATTAAAATGCTTCACACAAGTCTCAAAGGCACGACCCTAAAAACATGCCTTTACAAAAAAAAAGGGCATGGTGTACACCTGGACAAGGGAATGGCATGAGTAAAAATGATGGACGGGCATGGTGACAAAAGTAAGAGAATTCTATGGAAAACAAAATCCAAGTGCGGTGAAAACCCCAAAACGACATCGTGAGCAAAAACGGATGAAAAGGGTGGACATGATTGCAAGGTCATTGGTAAAAGAGCCCAGAAATAACAGAAGTTGGTGAAAATCGTCTTTACGACGCCACTTCGCTTGTCCAAGTAAATACTTGCAAAAGGGTGCATGGACTGACGACACAGGTTGATGCATCACCGACGCCTCAACTGACACTCAATTTCTAAACAACCACAATCCTAATGAGGTCTACCTAAAATCCTCGAATGTCAAACATCAACCAACACAAAATGGCTCGCCAGGGAGTGAGAGCCACATAAGATCTCTCACACTTCAAACATCAACAACATGGCTCGCCAGGGAGCGAGAGTAGCTTAAGATCTCCCAACAATAATAAGAGTCCTCGAGGGTGAGGGCGATGGCCAAAAGATCCCTCTGAAATGCTAAAGACCAGCACGAAGGTAAGAAACTAACGAAGCCAGGATCTAACCTGCCACAGGATTCAAGGTATTCCTCTCCAAATCCCCTAGCCTACATGGAGCCAGACTTTTAAGATAAGTTAGAGGCCCCCGATTGGACCTTGCTAGACAGGACCTATAGAGATACCCTGAGCATCAAAAGCAAACCCGGTGTAGCAACGAACAATGCCGACCAAAGGTTTAGAGCATTTGGCCCTCACATAAGCTTGATTTTGTCTGAGGAGGTCCCTAAAAAGGCCTCATGATTCAGAATCGTAAATAGTCCCTCGAGGGTGAGGACTTCGACAAGATCCCTCAAGCCTGATTCTGTCTGAGAAGGTACCTACAAAGGCCTCATGCTTCAGAATCGTAAATAGTCCCTCGAGGGTGAGGACTTTGATAAGATCCCTCAGGTCTGATTCTGTCCGAGGAGGTCCCTACAAAGGCCTCACACTTCAGAATCAAAATAGTCCCTTGCGGGTGAGGAATTCGACAAGATCCATCAAAATTCTAGAATTATTGCACTTCTGGATTCTCTCGAAGTTTAATATTCGGTGGGGCATGCTGTTTGAAGATATTTTTCATCATCATAGGGCCCCCTGCTCAATAAAAGCCTAGCAAGCAGTGGAAATCCCGACAACTTTAGAATAGTCCCGAAAGTGTCCAAGATCTTCATGAAGTCTCTCAAAAGTCTCCTGCCAAGTTTCGTCTCATTCTGACATGTCTAAAGTAGTGCAGTCTGAGAAGCAGTTCTAGAAGAATCAACATCTAACACCCTGAAATGGACCCTATAACTTGAGCTACATTATTATTATTTCAATTTGCTGTGGGACCACTTCCATTGGATCCGGTACGGTTGAAAACCCCCAAGGGTCAAATTTCTGCTCGAACGGACACTTCAGGAAGAAGTTATAGGCAAAAGAGGGAAACAAGAGGAGCCGCACATGAATAATGTGCGGCCACCCTGCAACTCTACCCCATTGAAGGGATGTCACAGGAAGTGAATTTTGACTCTCATATCTCACCCATCTCAAGTTGGATCACTCTCAAATTTGGTGAGCATGTTCGTCGTATCAAGGCGAGCGATTCGATATGTGGCACGACCCGTGATGATACCCGAGCGCAAAGAAACGCTAGAGAGAAGTTGCTGATCCATGAATAAAGTGTAGGAAATTCAGCAGCGTCATGCCTCGCTTGAGCGGCCGAAACATGCCTCATGTGAGTCCGATCAATGTGAGACTAATTCCATCACATGCGTAAGGTCTCAGGCCATCTCTGACTTGAACCTCATACATGATGAACGGTCAAATTCTGCACACGAAGCCGATGAAGCCATTGCAAATTTCGTCACCGGAATTCCAGATTTTGGCCAAAATTCTAGGGTTGCAAAATCTTCATTCATGCACGGAATTGAGCTGCGTTTGTTGCCTCGCGATCGTAACAGCATGCTCAGTGTGATCTAGTGAATAAATCATCGAAAAACATCAAGGAACGAGCACACTATCGGTCCGAAGTTTCAAGATCCATCAAAATTTCAAGTCACATGATCATGCACTAAAAACACAATCCATGGATCGAAGTTAGTATCAAATCAATCGCCATGCCGAGCCCTACAAGAAAAAAATCATCTTTCGATCAACTGGGCATCAGAACGACCCCGGGTCATCCATGAAAATCATGCATGTTCTATGGTAACACAGGAATTGTTCTGAAATTCCATGAATTGTTAGGAAGGGGAAAATCTATCATTTTGCACCTCATTTTCTAATTTATTTTAATTCATTTTAATCTTAATTTTCAGTAATTAGGGTTACTTTTAATCATCCACCCATATTTGGGGCAAATTCCATATATATGTACCATCATTGTACACAACACTAGACTCAATCCCTCACAAAAGAGAGTTTTTACTTAATACAGTTTTTTTTTCTTACCATTGTTAAGTCACGTTTGGAGAGAGAGAGCAAGGTGAGAGAAACTTTTGATCGGTACCCCTAGAGTTGAGGTAGATCTTCTCTCTCTTCCTTTTCTTTCTTCTCTCTCTTCTTCTTCTTCTTTCTCTTCGTCTCTTTCTTCTTCCTCTTCTCTGTCTAAGTTCCTCACAGAGGCCATGTGCGACAGTGGCAATGCCGTGCATGCCTCTCTCGTGGTCTCACAGGTACCGCATAGTGATGGTAGTGCCATGCGCGAGTCTTCTTCCCGTTCTGTTCATTTGTCTCTCTCTCCCAGTGAGGTCTACAGACAGCGCTATTCATCGTCATCTGTAGACGTAGCTTCAACGTCTCTGTGAAGAGCCCAGACGGTGAAACTCGTTGCCGCCCCCCCTCTATTGTGCGCCTATCACAGACAACGATTCCTATCGTTGCCCTTTAGAGGGCTCGACAATGCCTATCACCATCTACGAGCTTCCTCCATGTGTTTGATGCGCATCACTATTCTTCTTGCATCCCATGCCTATCGCCGTATGCCTCATGGGAACTATCATTGCGCGCTTTGCAAATGGCTACCTCCGAATGCTCCATGAGAGACTACCTCCGTCCACCCAGGGCTGCGTTACCTTCTTATATTGCCAACGACGATGTCTAGTGCCGTCAGTAGTCCTCTACTCACCCTCTAGCCATGAGCAGTAGTGTCTAGCGTCGTTCTAGGGCCGTGACACTGCTACTCCACGACCATGGGTGGCAATGCCTAGCGTCGTGGGGACCCTATCTTCTCCGCCGTCTCGCTCTTTTTCTTTTCGCTCTCTTTCCTTCTCTTCACTCTTCTCTCTCCTCACTTGATTGAGGTGGACTTAATCTAGCATTGCTACATCGGTCTCGGTTTCGAGTAGTATTGCCTCTGTGCTAGTTCTGAGTACCATGCCAGTCTTGTTACCACTCTGAGTCGGTCACTGTCCGACTATCAAGCTAGTCTCGTCCTTTCATCAACTTTTCTTCTTTTTTTGACCTTTGCTCAAAACTTCAACTTCATCACTCTAACTTCGCATATTCTTAGCCACGAGGATGTACAATTCCCTAAGAGAAGGGTTGGTCTCTTCGACCCACTTGTGTAGTCAATTAACTATAGAAGTGTTGTGCAGAAAACAAGACGATTGTAAGTCAAGGGAGGCAATTCCGAACCAGCTAAAGCAGCTGGGGGGACTTTCTTCATGATCTAAGAGGGAGCCCACGAGAGCTAACCTGAATAAGTTTCAAACCTACCTTAAATTTCTCTCTCATCGGTTGGTATACCTGTCTTTGCTATTGAGCAAGGTTCTGAGAGAGCGATCTCAAATCCCGGGTTCGCTAAAAACCCGAGATACATGCCTTCAGATCATCTAGATCTAGAAGGCGAGATCGAGGCATCTAACCAAAGCGATCATGTCTTTATCAACTTAAAATGAACCCTCTGAAATACACTTTTGGTGTGCATTCGGGAAAGTTCTTGAGGTTCATTGTCAGACAATGAGGGCTTGAAGTTGAGTCAGTCAAGATTAAGATGATCCAAGAAATGTCATCACCAACTATACTGTGAGAACTGCTTTCTCTTCAAGGACAGCTAGCACACATCTATAGGTTCATCTCAAATCTCTGAGGTCACTATAAACCCTTTACACACTTGTTAAAGAAGGATATTCCATTCATTTGGGATGAAGCATGTCAAGCAGCCCTTAATGACATCAAGCAGTATTTGCTCAATCCTTCAGTACTTTATACACCACTATTGGGAAAACCTCTCATCCTATATGTGACTGCTCCTGATAAGTCACTCGGAGCATTATTAGCACAAAACAATGACGAGGGAAAAGAAACACACTTTATTATCTCAACCGTAGGATGCAAGGGGCCGAGAAGAATTATCCCCCAATAGAGAAGATGCGTTTGGCCCTAATCTTCGCAGTACAAAAACTCCGCCATTACTTGCTTGGTCATGAAGTGAAACTCATATCAAAAGCAGATCCTATAAAGTTTCTCATGACATGCCCCTGCTTGTCAGGGCGCCTTGTGAAATGGGCATTATATTATGATGGAATTTGACATCACGTATGTCCCATAGAAGGCCACAAAGGGCTAGGCCTTGGCTGATTTTCTTGCAGCACACCCCGTACAGGCGAAATCTCCATTGTCAAGAGACCTCCCTGACAAAGAATTGTTATGCGTTGACCTTGCTCATGTGTTGGAATTGTACTTCAACGGAGCCTTCCAATTAGACGGAGGAGGCACCAGAGTAGTATTTTTGACTCTAAAAGGAGGAGTATTGCCACTTTCTTTCTCTCTCGCTCAGGCCAGTTCTCATAATGAGGTGGAATATCACGCCCTTATAATCGGGTTAGAGATAGCTTTCGACCTCGACTTGGAGCAGCTCAAGATCTATTACGACTCTGAGTTGGTTATTCAACAGCTCAAACGGATCTATGACGTGAGGAAAGACGCTCTCAAGCCTTATCACGATACTGTAAAATCATCTATGACCTAGTTTGAGGATGTATTCTTGAGTCACATCCCTAGGAGGCTAAACTCGTAGGCTGATGCACTTGCAAAACTAGGGGCTACAATTCAATTATCCTCATCAGGACCCACGCTTGTCTAGGTAGCAGAATGGAGATACATTGAACTAAGAACCGAGGTAGATGCCGATGATGAGAGAAATATCTTCCCCGAGTGCCCTCCTTATCCATTCGGAGCACTTCTATCAGCTAAAGAAGTAATCATGACTGAAAAAGAAATCGCACGGAGTCAAGGAGCTAAGGTTCAAAACCAGCAATCGAAGTTCTTCAACTCAATATTCGCGGAAATTGAACCGGTAGAAGATTGGAGAGAGCCCATCACTAATTTTCTAAAACATGGTAGACTCCCAAAATATTGTGCCAAGAACGACAGTGTACGTCGAATGTCTACCAAGTATACCTCCTTGAAGGAGATGTTCTCTTCAGATGGTCATTTGATGGTATTCTTCTCAGATGTGCGGACGTGCAAGAAGCAAATAAGGTCTTAGAAGAGGTACACTCAGGCATTTGTGGACTACACCAATCCGGTCTTAAGCTCTATAAACACATACGTAAATTGGGGTATTATTGGCCTTCCATGATTGTTGATTCCTTAAACTATGCTAAAAAGTTCCAGGTATGCCAAATGTAATCAAGCCTTGTTCATCAACCTCTAGAGCCCTTACACCCTACAGTGGCGTTATGACCCTTCTCACAATGGGATATGGACATGGTAAGGCCTATTGACCCTCCTTCGGCGATGGGCCATGTCTTTATTCTAGCTGCAATAGATTATTTCTCTAAGTGGGTTGAAGCGGTCCCCCTTAATCAAGTTTTGGGACAATAGTGGCCAACTTCGTCTGACATCAAATTATATATCGGTTTGGGGTGCCTGACTGAATTATCTTGGACAATGGCCCCCATTTTGAAGTCATCATATTGATCATCTGATTAACCAGTTTGGTTTTGAATGGAGATACTCGACTATGTACCACCCTCAGGCGAATGGCTTAGTTGAGGCCTTCAATAAGACTCTGTGCAACGTTTTATTAAAATCAGTATCAAATATGAAGAAGAACTGGCATGAGAAGCTTCTTGAAGCACTATGGGCTTATCATACTGCTACACGAAATGCTACTGATTCCACTCCTTACTTTTTGGTACATGGGGGTGAAGTAGTTTTACCTCTCAAAATTCAGATCCCTTCATTACGCGTAGTTGTATATCAAGTACTAACCGAAGATGAGAGAGTCAAACTTCGATATCAAGAATTGGATGCACTCGATGAAAAGAGGTTAGATGCTCAGTAGAACTTCGAACTCAACTAAGGGATAATGAAGAGGGCTTTTGACAATTTAGTCAAAGCCGCCCGTGGGGATCTAGTTCTGGCTATTAAGAGGTCGATAGTTATGCACGGCTGGCGTAAAGGGAAGTTTGAACCCAAGTGGGAAGGTCTCTTTATAGTAAAAAGTGTCTCGCCAAATGGAGCTTACAGACTAGCACATCCTGATGAAGAGGAGGCAATGCCCCCTATTAATGGGTGATACCTAAAGAAATATTATCCATGATGCATATTCAAGAAAAGAGACTTAATGCAAAGCAAGCAAGACACTCCAAACAAATTTTAAACTCTTTTTATTGCATTAAAAAGGAGTTACAAGTTATAATCCAAAAAGCCCGTTATTTGGTAGGTTACAAGTCTCTTGCACCTGAGGATAAGAGGACGGTTACAAAACAAAACCCGCAGTGTTGCTCTTGCATATGAGGATAAGAGGACAGTTACAGGCCAAAAGGAATGTTCTCCTCATTAGGAAGAAGCAAATCCATGAAAGAATTGCTCTCCTAGATGAAGCAAACCCACCAAAGAAGTACCCTCATCATGAAGAAGAAGCAAAACCATTTTGAGAGTCAGCTCCAATTCATCTGACGAGTGCCACCAAAGAGGATGGTTACAGGCCAAAAGAAGAAGCCAACCATTTCTGAGTCAGCTTCAATTCTTTTGATGAGTATATCAAACATACAAAGTAGACTTCTCTGGCAAGGAACTGGCCTATGATGGAGAGCCTACCATGTTCACAGTGGATGCCCTTCCGCATAACAACATGGACTTCACTGTTGTGCTGGAGGACTTGGCTTCCAACGAGCATCATAAGCCAAACCTTACCGCCTGTCACCACCCTTTGCTTACCCAAGTCAGCGCTGTGTGTGATAATCAATGCACATGGCTCAGCTCCTTGCGCAACAGTTCCCACATGTGACTCATTGCCTCATGTGAACAACGTCGTGCGCAACATGACGCTGACCATGCACTGATAAGAGATGTCTGAGGCCAGCGCCGGTTGTGTCTTTCAAAGTCTAGCGCTGATTGAGCTGCTAACTCCCAGCGCCAATTGCCTTTCTCGAGGACCATCACCGATTGTGTTTCTAAGAGGTTAGCGCCGACTGTGTTTTTAATGCCCATTGCCAACCGCATATCTTAAAGACTAGAGTCCACTATCTTCCTTAAGCCCTGCGCTAGCTGCATCTCCCGAGTCAGTGCCGATCGTGTTTTAAGGCGTCCCACCATCATGACTATTCACCTCCCGGTCGCTTTTTGTTTTCCATGCGTCTCCTCAATTTCTAAGACCCCTTGTTTTTTGAGCAAAGTCCCTTCGCCTCCCTGAAGGTGGCACGATTTCCAAGGGCAACCGCCCACCTCCTCGATGGACACATGTCCTCACACGTGTGGATGGCAGCCATTCGCCTCCCCGACGGTTGGGCACCTTCCAAGCACAATTGTCTAGCTTCAACGATGGTTCGTCTCCCCCTGACCCTTTGGTTTCTCGTTGGAACGCCCCTTCTGCTGTCAAAAAACGTTTGCAACTTCCCCCAAGTTACCGAGAAAGCACGTGCATTTGCCGAAAAACCACCAAGAAACAATGAAAAAGCTTGGACAACACTCTGCTCTAGCCTCCTGCCCTTTTCCTCGTCCCTTGAATTCCCGAAAGTTCATTGCCAGAATTTTGGCAAACTCCGGCAAACGCCTTCTTTTTCTCCCAACCTTTACCGATAAAGTACCCTTCCCTTATGAAAGGCCCTGTGCTCCTTGCGGAGGCCCTCTTATTTCCTATGTGCTCAACGAAGCCATCACCGGAGAAATCCCCTTCTCACTGTTTAAATTTTTTCACTTTCAGTGAGAAGAGGTGAACTGGGGTTTTACCCCTTTATATAGCCAAAATTTTCCCCAAATGCCCCTCGCAAATTGGGAATCCCAGTTGAATCCTAAAAGGCTAAACAACGATGGGCCAGGTCAAGCTTTGACCCAGGGCCCGAGGCAAGTCTCATCATCACTTGTAAAATCCCATCCCAACAGAGGCTAGGACCAAGTCAGGGTTCGTATACTAATCTACGCCCAACGCCGGCCGTGTTGTTGATAATACCCAGCATTAGCTATGTCCTTAGTAACCTCAGCACCGCCTACGTTCTCAATGACTCAACGCCGGTTGTGCTCAGGAGATATCATGAGTTGTCCTCAGCACCGGCTATGATCAAAAGATAGCGGTTGCATTTTTAACAAACCCAGTCCTGACTGAGTGTTTAAGGATTGATGGTTGCTGTGCCTGGCGTCGGTTGTGTTTTAAACATTTTATTATCACATACTCTAGGTCGAAGCCATGTGTGTCGTATTATTGTTATCCCCAGTGAAGTTGTACCTTGATTGTGACCTATTATCCCCTGTAAAGTGGAACTCTGATCTTTCAAACTCAAGTCGTGACTTCTCATCCTTTCTAGGAGAGTCATACTCATACTGCAACTTATTATCCCAAGTGGGTCTGCTTCACACCTAGTTATTCTGTCCCCCAGGATATAAAGGACCCACATTTGTCCCCTTTTCCTCAGTGAAGCCGGCGTTCTCATCTGAGTCTCTCGTAGGCTTTAATCATTTTATCTGCTGGGAGTCACACTTACCCTCCTAATCCTCAGCAAAGTTTGCCACTGCTCGTAAGGCCACCATCTCTATCTAAAAAGCTCTTTGCTTGTATATAGCCTTAACCATTTTATCCCCAGGGGGTCAGATTGTTATCCACAGATCTATTCCTCGTGACGCTCCACCAACATGGCGATCCACACAATGATCCAAACTACATGACCTTAAACTATAGTGGAGGTCTAGTTGCACGACCTTAAACTGTATAGTACAAGCTGCAGGACTCTAAACCTCATAGCCTTGGTCCACGCTGCATGACCTTAAAACTGCATAGCCCTAGTCTAACTGCACGACCTTAAACTGCGTGGTCCAAACTATATGACTTTAAACTATAATACACATCTTGGCCGCATGATGTTAAAAAACTCAGCACCATGGTCCCAACTATATGACTATAAACTGTAGCGGAGGTCTAGTTGCACGACCTTAAAATGCATGGTCCTAGTTGCATGACTCTATACTACATAACCACGGTCCAAGCTATATGACCTTAAACCATAGTGCACGTCCTTGCCACATGACAATAAATTGCTTTGTACAGGTCCTAGAGGTATGACCATAAACTCAACCCCACATACGCACACACACCTTTTATGTGCACCTTCACGAATGTCTTCCCTAACCGACCCATTTGTGTGTGTGCACCACCTTAAATACCTCCCCAATGAGTCCATTCTCTCCATCATTCCCTAGTGAGTCTCACTTGCACTCACAAAACAGCGAACCATCCTGCCTCCCATACTCGACTTAAGCTAGTGGGTCACCACGTTTCATTTGCCTTTCATGCATCATCCACCTTTCATAGGTGGCTTTGTGCCATTGTCCCCAAGTGAGTGAAATCACCGCCATACTCACTCCATGGCCTCCATAGACTGCCATTCATCACCACCACGGTCCAATTGTACGACCTTAAACTAGAGTCCACATCCTGGCCACATGACGTTAAAAGGCTTTACGCAGGTCCCGAAGGCATGACCCTAAACGAGCCGTCACCAAAAAAAAAAAGAAGAGAAAAAAAAGTAATAATGGGCACGGTGTATACCTGGTCAAGGGAACGTCATGAGTAGAATGATGGACGGGCATGGTCACGAAACCATGGGTAAAAGAGTTCCGTGAATAAAAACGAGGCATGGTAAAATCCCGAAAGGACATCATGAGTAAAAATGGAAGAATAAGGGTGGACATGGCTGAAAGGCTATGGGTAAAAGAGCCCCAAATAAAAGAAAGTTGGTGAAACTGTCTTTACGGTGCTGCTTCCCAAGTTCAAATGAAAATCGACAAACGATGCTTGGACCAATAAACATGTTGATGCAGCATTCGCCTCAATAGGCTGCTTCAGCCCTCACTCAAAAGAAAAATTCCCCGATGTCACAATACCAGGACCTAAAAAATACAAGCTTCAAGGAAAAGATTCCGACAACCTGAGCCCAGTTGCAAAAAGGACTCGAAAGATAGAAGATTCGCCAAGAAAGCAAGACAAGTCCCATAAAGAAAAGCATCATTCTCATAAGGTCACTAACACATTCCAAAATGTTGAAGACGCCCCAAGAAAGTTAAGTTAGCTATCATTTTGGAGCGGTAATCAAGGTTGAAGCCTCTCTCAAAGAAGAGGGGGATCATGATTGTCTTAGTTGCAAAGTAGTGGGTATACCCAAAGCTGGTCACCTCGATAAACTGAGATACCCTACCCGCCAAGGAATCAGCCTTGACTTTGGAGCTGGGATTAGGGTTGAAGCCTCTCAAAGAAGAGGGGGATCATAATTGTCGTAGCTGCAAACCAGTGGGTAGGGGTTATACCCAAAGTTGATCACCTCGATAAACTGAGGTACCCTACTCGCCAAAGAACAATTGATGCATGAAGCAGATGTCGTGTCGACAGAAGGCCCTTCAACACACAAACAAACCAAATGGGAACAATGCCCTTCCACATGGCACTCACTGACAAAGTCCGTATAAAATCCTCAGCTTTAGATTCACAAACAGTCCACACGAGGGTGAGGAATAAGATAAGATCCCTCAAAAAAGTCTCTTCTCCCCCTAAATTCTTCATGGATAGACCTACGAATAATGTATCCCTACATCTGAGCATCTTAGTTGCACCATTACGTGAAAATCCTCGACGTTCACGTGGTCCTGAGGCGAGGAAGAAAAAAAGTAATAAAGTTGTAGGAAATTTTCTGAATGTTGTCCTTCTCGCTTCTCTTGAAGCACAACATTCAGTAGGACAAGCTGTTTGAATGAGTTTTTCAGCACCTTGGTCCCTGATGCGGAAAAAAGAGGAAGCAGGTCAGTACAGCTTGACAAAAACAGTAGAAAT
Organism: Amborella trichopoda; assembly: GCF_000471905.2. The sequence continues at coordinate 502,247 of NW_006494910.1, read as the reverse complement.
TTTGACAGTCTCAGAATAGCCCCAAAAGTGGTCAAGATCTTCATCAACACTCCAAAAGGTCACTTGCCAAGTTTTATCGTGATCAGACATGTCTAAGGCAGTAAACCCAAAGAAACTATTTTAGAAAAATTGGCCTCTAGCACTCTAAAATGGACCCTGTAACTAGAGCTATATTTTTGGTGTGTCAAATTGCTGTAGGATCACCACCATTGGATCCAACATGGTCCAAAAATCTCATGAGTCAAGGTTCAACTTAATCGGGCACCCCAGGACAAAGTTATGGGTAAACTAACAAAAATGGGTAGGCCGCACACTATTCCTGTGTGGTCACCCTGCACCAAAATACCATTAAAGGTGGTTGTTTTCACAGTCACAGGCAGTGACTTTCGGGGCTTATATCTCACTCGATCCGAGTCTGATCACACTCCAATTTGGTGAACGTGTTCTTCTTGTCAAGACGAGTGTTTTGATATGTGGTACACCCCGTGATGATGCTTGAGTAGTGAGAAAAAGTAGAGAGAAGTTTCTGATCAGTGAAGAAAATTGCAGAAAATTCAGCAGCATAAGGCCTTACTCGAGCGGCCAAATCATGGTGCTCGCGTACCCGATAGACACGAAACCAATTACATTATGTGCTTAAGGTCTGAGGCTATCTCTGGTCCGAACCTTGCGTATGATGAATGGTTGGATTTTACACACGAAGGCGTCGAATCTACTGTAAATTTCGGCTGTCAGATTTCAAGATTCCGGCCAAAAACTGAAGACGACAAAATCTTCATGCGTATACAAAATCGAGCCGCGCTTGTTGTAAAGTGATCGTGACTACACGCTTAGTTTGGTTCAGTGAAGAAACAAAATAAAAACATCGTGGAACGAGCGCACTATCATTCCAAAGTTTTCAAGATTCATCCAAAATTCAAGTGTCATGATTTTGGCTAAAAAAACATGATTCATGGCTCGAAATTGGTATCAAATCGATCGTTATGCCGAGCCTTACAAGAAAAAAATTATCTTTCAATCAAACGGGGCATCAGAGCAACTCTGGATCAGTCATGGAAGATCATACAAGTTCTCGGGCAGCAGCAGGGATTGTTTTGGAATTCCACATTTTGTTTGGCAGGGGCAAAACAATCCTTTTGCACTCATGTTTAAAGTTTCTTTTAATTCAATTAAATTGTAATTATCTTTAATTTTAGTTGATATGGGGCTTATGATGCAGACTGAATTGACGAGGAGGCAAAATGTTGCCAGGGAAGGTGGGTCGTTTTATGGCGGGCCTGCGTGTATAAGAAACGTTGCCAAGAAGGTGGAAGGTCTCTGTGATAGGCCTGCAGATAGGGGAAAAGCTACACTCGGGATGCAAAATGGTGGGATATCGACTTGTGATAAAGCGATGCCTAGGGGGCAAAGCGGCGAAAGATTTGGCTAGTGATCCGTCGAAAATGGCGCATGAGAGGGGAAGTGGAGGAATATTTAGCTCGTGATCATTCGAAAGTGATGCTTGGGAGGCGAAGCGAAGGAAGGTTTGTCTAACATTCCACCAAGGCATTGTCAGGGAGGCGAAGTGATGAGAGACTTGTGGCAAGACAGAGCGTCATCATAGTGACACGTGTCTGCATGGTCAGACGAACCGCCCTTAGAAAGCAAAGAGCTTTTATGATGAGCCTGCAGATTATATAAAGGCTAGGCTGAGAGAGCGACAGGGCAATTCCTTCTCTTCGAGAAGCTTCTTCACCTTCTGTTTTTCTTTCCAGAGGGGGAGCAAAGATTTCTTTTTTTTGGAAGCGTTCATTTGGGAGACCAAGCCTTTTGCTGTGGCTGGCCTTCGGGTCTCAAGTGTTGGAGTGCGTCCAAACGTTTCCCTACTTGGTTGAGATGTTTGACCATGCGAAAGTGCTGATCTTGGACTTGCGCTGGATGGTGGGCTTGTGCCTTCAGATCTCTATTGCTTGCTTGAGATTCTGATAGTAAGGTCCGAGGTTGTGCATAAGATTCTGAGGGTCATCAGGCTTGAACCTTATCTCGTCCTTCTAAACATGATGACAGATTGTGATGGTCTTCGCTTGCCCGTCATCTTCCTCATGACGGTTGACAACATGAACGATCTGGTCAACTTAGATGTTCAGCACTTGGGTGAGCTATCAACATGTCGAGCAGGAGATTTCCTACTCGAATTTTTTCTTGTTGCTGCTCCCTTAACTTCCTCCTGGCTCTTTGGCTTCACTCGAGGGTTAAAAGGAGCAAGAGGATATTTTCATACTTTTCAAGCTCCTTTTTTTTAGAAAAGAATGACCCCTCCCTTGGAGTACACTACCGCTTTAGAGGGTGACGACGCAATATAAGGGATGTATCTCTGAATGGTAGACTCATTTTAGCACGGAGCTTTTTTTTTTGGTATATACAAATTATTGTAACCACAACTTTGTAATCATTTTTGTTCTTGAAATAAATCTTCCTTTCTAGTTTGTATCCTCCTTCTTTGTGGCTTGTCTTTCTTCTCCTCTTGTGGTTTTTTTTGCCTTTCTTTCCTTTATTCTTAGTTCTTATCCCTCTCTGATGGCGAGGATAGGAAATGGGCTAGGAGACTTATTTTTCCCCTAGGGTGCATGCCGAGTTTCTAGCTTGAATGGTTCGAATTTCCACTTGGTTCATTCGAGCCCTTACGGTATTGTGCGCCATTTCTGGTTTTCGCAAGGACTACTTTGTTTTTTGGGGGGCACTTGACCGCTGACCATCCTATGTGTGTAGATAGCACAAGGAACATAGCTCGCCTATCTAGCCAGTGTTATGGTGCACGAGTGTGTGCTGAACCCCTGGGGTAAGCCTGAGGTTTGTGTGGGTCAAGAGGGTGTATTGCGTACCTGAGATGAGTGGTGCTTTTATAGGAAATGCGAGCACTGTTTGAGCGAATAGAGACGTGTGCGTGGAGCGATAGAACCACACAATCTTTTTTGTGTGTCAAGTGAAGGACCCACACTGTGTTTGTGCTCAGTTGCATCGTGACCGTGCGACGTTTCTCTTGTGTGTCGCTTGTGCTTCTATGTGACGTAAATGTGTGGCGTTTCGTTTCACATGCTTCTTGTGCTTCCGCGGCACGGAAACTTACGACCTTTCGCTCATGTGACGCTTCACTTCACTTGTCATTTGTGCTTCCGTATACCTGAATCACGTGACGTTTCGCTCGTATGTCGTTTGCGCTTCAACATGACTGGGTCACTTGTCACTTCATTGGCTTGCATGATATGCTATCCTTTTTCAGTTATAAAAAGCACGCGCAGGGATAGTTTTCTTTTTTCTATTCGAGATTTTTATCTGAAGTAAAAACCCTAATCTTTTTTTTTGCCTACGCCTTTTTTAACACCATTCTTGAGTAGAATCCCTCGCCCTCGAGTGTTTATTAATAGCAATGACTGGCTCTAGTCCAGCCCCTCCTCAAGGTAGGGTCCCTCCTTCTCTTTGATTTGGACTCTTTTCTTTTCTTTTTTTTTGTTGTGATTTTTTTTTCAATTGAATCTTGGATGTTTTGCCGACCATGGCATTGCTTCTTTTTTTGTAGCCATTCTTGCTGTCTGTTGAGCCCTGCGGACATGAATCTCTATTGCTCAAGAATCTCTATGGTTGCATGATCTGCATTGATAATACTTTGGCATATTTATGCATGTACTTGTGTGTCGTGGGATATCCAGCCAAGCCGTGGCTTGGGTCGACAGGATTAGCCATGACCAAATCTCGCTTTTGGTTGGGAAAGCCTACACGGCGCATCACGTGTGTTGTTAAGTCTTGGCAAGCCTTTACGTGCATGTTCTGTCGCATGATTATTCTTTCGCATGACTGAACTATTTTAAGGTATTTTTCAACACTTGTATCCCTGAGGCGAATAAGGAGGAAGCCAATTGCGACCTAGGTCCGTAGGTACCAAATGCTTGTGAACTATGGAAGTACTATTGAAATAAACCCTGATCTGAAGCAAATTTGTGAAAGACAATAAAGAGGCCCCAAAAGGCATGAAGATGTGGTATTTCACTCCCTAAGAACACCGCCAAGTTTCTTCCCATCCTGGCATGTTGAGGCGGATCAGAGACAAAACTGATTTTCAATTGCAACCTTTACATGCTAAAAATGCACCTTTTAACTACAACCCCATTACTGGAGCTTCAGATGAGCACCAGATCATTTCCATTGGATTCAGAACGTCAGAAAACTCTCGGATGTCAAATTTCAGCTCATCCGAACACTTCTAAACTATTCTGTGAAAAACTTACCCAAAACGGGTGGGTTATATACTATTCTAGTGCACCCTCAGTGTAATGAGATTTCGAGATCACCTTTGAAGGGTCATATCTTCTTCATTTTAAGTAGGATCAAGCTCAAATTTCGCGGGGATCTTCGTCTCGTCGACGCGTATGTTTTGATGTGTCGCACACATGGCGTGGCCTGAGACGGGAAAAATCTTAGAGAGAAGTCGCTTAAGAAAACTCATGTGTTGCATATTTTTGGAAGAAGAAGATCCCTTCAATCAAATGACCACATCATGAAGCCTCGATCTTAGATTGGCTTGAAACTGGGTCCGTTACGACCACAGTGTAAAGGGATTCGATTCAAGCTAAGCATCAAACATGATGAATGGCCGAAAATTTGTATTTTAAGGTAGCAAAAAATAAATTTTTCGATGATCGGAATCCAAATTTAGGCAAATTTCCCAATTCGACAAGTGGCGATTCAGGCACCAAATCAAGCCATTCTTGTTGCCAAATGATCGCGACGACTTCTCCATCGTTCCACAATAAAAATATTGATAAAAAATAGCAAAAATCGACAAAGATCCAAGATCTAAGATTCACATTTCTTATCTTTTGATGAATGTTGTGGAGAGCTCAATACTTCGATTCGAGGATCAACAAATATATTAAAATGATCGTCTTGCCGAGGCTGTAATTTTGTGGCATTCTTTTCATCAGAAAGTCATCAGAAAGGCCCGAAACAAACCTAAAAAGGTCATCATGGTTCATGGCCACTTTTTGGGGACCATCTTGTCATTTGGAAGATTGCTAGTAGGGGCAAAATCGTCATTTTTCCCCAAAAAAAGGATTCAATTTTAATTCATAAAAATTGTATTTTATAGCAATCTTAGTTAGTTTTGAGCATCCACCTTTGTTTTAAGGGGAGCTCTATACAAACATTTGTAACCCTAAGTTTAAAAAAGAAGAAATTAATGAGATTTGCCCCTTAAGGTTAAGGTTTTCAATTTGAGTTTCCCTTGTTTTGCAGTACTTTTCCCTAACCCATTTCCATTCCAAGATAGGAGAGAGAAAACTTCCCCCATAAGCTACTTCCCTTGGAACTTCCCACTCCTCACTTGAAATTTCCCATTTTGTACTCAAGACTCTCCACTTTTGACCTAGCCGTTGGTCCAGTTCAAGGGCTTGACTAGGTAATCTCTCTCCTTCTCTCTTCCCTCTCTATCTCCTCACTCTTCCTCTCTCTCCCTCTTCTCTCAATCTTAGCCGTCGACCCGCCTTCTCCTCTTTCCTTCCCTCTCTCTCTTCTCTTTCTCTCTCTTATCCCTTCTCTCTTCTCTCTCTCCTCTCCCACAGTCAGTGGGACAGGCAGCTAAGCTGCCGGCCTGACTAGAGGAAGTGCATGGCAGAAAGAGAGAGAAGAGAAGAAGCACCGTCGTGCACAACAGTGAGCATGCGACAGTGAGGGCATGACATTGAACACGCGGTAGTGAGAGCAAGAAAATAAGAAACAGAAGAAGAGAGTGAGCTCATGATAGTGAGTGTGTGGTAGTAAGAGACAGGAGAAGAAAGTGAGCATGCGATAGTGAGTGCACGACAGTGAAAACGGGACAGTAAGAGACAGAAGAAGAGTGAGCACGCAGTAGTGAGCGCACAACAATAAGATACACAAGAAGAGAGTGAGCGCGCGGCAGTGAGAGCATGACAGTAAGAAATAAAAGAAGAGAGTGAGAACGTGGCAATAAGAGATAGAAGGAGAGCGTTGTCATGCGTGTGATGCAGCCATGCACAGTGCCACCCTGAGTGTTCTGCCGTGAGTGCTTTGTGGCACATGGATGCCACTTGTAACCCCTTGGTTGCTACCTGCCAGCTGTCTCTCCCGCTTGATTTAAAAATACTACCCCTCTCACTGCTCCAAGGACTTTTGCTCTCTCTCTCTCTCTCTCTCTCTCTCTCTCTCTCTCACACACACACACTTCTGACTCTCCAAACACTTAGAATCTCTACCCCCTTGGAGCCATTTTTGGGAGCTTGGAAACTTGACTTGAGTGGGGGAAATTGAAGTGTGTTTAGTGTAAGTAGATCTAATAGTCATGTCTCCATAGTTTTAATTATAAGCATGATTTTTGAATAAGGATGTGGCTACATGCTCTGGAATGTATGTTAGGATATGCATGTTTTTCCATGAATGTGAATCTTATGGGCCTGATAAATTGAGCATTGAAATCATCTTGTTGACCATGACAATTTGTGGGTTATTTTCTAAAGTACACCAAAACTATAAACTGCATTTTCCAAAACTTTGCATGTTTTTAATTGGGACTTTTTACTTATCAAATGGTGTTCAAATAACCACAAACCACTTTTAAATGAAAATTGGTATGTATAATTCACGTTTTATTCTGGAATCATGTTGAAATTATTTATGGTTTAGGATCAATGCCTCTGTGTGTATGAAGATGTCACTGTTGTGAGTTGTAGTGAATTTCCAGAACAGTTGTATGTATTGTACTGAGCTGTTTACTGAACAATTTGTATACAAATGACCTCAAAATGCTTTTAAATGAAAAATGGGTATATCTACTTCATGTTTGGTTTTGGAATCATGTTGAAATTCTTTCTGGTTTGGGATCTATACCTCTGTTTCTATGAAGATGTCACTGTTGTGAGTTGTCGTGAATTTCTAAAACTGTTGTATGTTTTGTATTGAACTATTTACTGATCAATTTCTGTCCAAATGAACTCAAAAAAATTTTAAATGAAAAATGGGTATGTCTAATTCAATTTTGATTTGGAATCATGTTGAAGTTAATTATGGTTTAGGATCTATGCCTCTGTTTGTATAAAGATGTAACTATTGCGAGTTGCAATGAATTTCCATAACTGTTGAATGTCTTGTACTGAGCTGTTTACTGATTAATTTGTGTCCAAATTATCTCAAACCACTTTTAAATGAAAGGTGGATGAGTCTATTTTCATATTGTTTTTAAGATCGTGACTAAATTCTTTATGTACTGGAAGTTTGGCCAAATATTTCTAAGAGGTTATGATACTAAAAATTCTATTATGTTATGGATTATTGAAAATGCATGCTTATAATGAGACCTGCTTGGGCTTGAGTGAATTCTAAAGAGCTATGAATGTGCATGGTTGTAATAAGACATGCTTATGATAAGATATTGATATGAAACACTACACAATGGGACATCCATTAGTGCTAGATCTGATATGATGAGACTGTGATATGAAGCACTATGCAATTGGACATCCATTAGTGGTGGGATCTATTATGAAAAGAATGTTCTGATATGAATGTGATATGAGGCTCTACGCAACGGATCATCCATTGGTAAGGTAATATGACGTGATATGTTATTCTGATTCTGTGATATGCTTTCAGCGTATTGCATTGCCAACTGATGCAGTTCCCTAACTCCCTATGATTGGAGCTGTGTTAGGAGGAATGTGTTGGGAGGGTCGCACCCCCCGAAGTTTTGTGAAATGTAAAAAGAGAATATAGTGTCTTGTAAGGCATATGCCTATCAAATGCCCCAAAGCGTGCTGGGGATAGTGTGTGTGCATGTGAAGGCATTACGAAGTTGGTCACCCAGTTGCATTGTCTTTCCTCCTGAGTGATGGTAGAAGTCCTAAACAATGAAATTGGCTTGGCTTGATGAATAGGACTTTTACTTCCGGAGTAGGCGACATTAGGATTGCCTATATGCACTATGTGTTTTTCCTAAATTTCTAATATGTTATTTCAATGTAAAGTTGGTGTAGCTGTTAGCTCGTGCGATATATGATTTTATGATATCTTCTTTACACTTCATCCACCATTGCAAAAGAATTGTGATACATGACTCCATGTTATGATACCTTCATGAATCTTGGGGGATGTTTATGAATAGCACTATACAGGTCGAAATACATGATGTTTGATCTGCTTATTGGGCTTTATAGCTCTTTCCTTCGAATTTCTCCATGTAGAGTGATAGCCTATGGTTTTGAGAACGAGCGGCTGGGCACTCGTGGCTGACGGTTGAAGATTTGGGCGTGGTGAGAAAAGCTTTATCCTGTTAGTCGGTTTTTTATGGCGGTGGCCATATAGATGTTTTGTTTAAAGTCTTGTATTTTTGTTTTGGGCCTGTAGTGCCTTGGACATGATTGTAAATAAAATTTGGAGCTTATATATATCTTGATTTTATTTTGTCCAATTCTTTGTACCCTTGTACTTGGGTTTTGTTTTCTTTCGTGGTTTGCTTTGATTCCGTCTTTCAAAAAGCGTTGATCGCACTCTCACTTGAGTGGAATTCTCTACCTCTAGTTGTGGTCCCGCCCTCTATTGCTCTCCGACTGGTACGGTAGGGGTCAGGGGGCAAGGTCGTGACAGTTATGGTATCAGAGCAGCCAGAATAGGATTCTTGGTCTAGAGAGTTTTAGAAGTGTCTTTAGAATTGTTTTGGGGCAGGTTAGTAATGACAAGGACTGGTGCCAACAATGCGAGTTCCAGTAATGAGAACACCAAGGCCTTTAAAGATTTTTTCAAGACATTAGGGGCCATGACTCAGATGATGAAATATTATTTGCTGGCCCCGATTACCCCTGCCTCAGACTAGACAGATAGTGGTCTAATTGAGAGATTTAGGAGGTTAGCACCTCCAACGTTCTTGGGGAATGAGGGAGTGGAAAAAGCTAAGCAATGGAGGAGAAAAGTGGAGAAGATATTTGATGTATTGCATTGTTCCGATGAGCAAAAGGTTAGACTGAGGACTATCATGTTGGAAGAGGATGCTGAGCACTGGTTTCAGTGAAGCAATCCTGAGAGGAGTCAGGGACCATGGCGACTTGGGAAAACTTTATAGAGGCTTTTAATGAGAAATAATTTCCTGATTTAGTGATAGAGAGGAAAGAAGTGGAAGTTATTGAGTTGCCACAAGGGAAACTATTGGTCAAACAATATGCAGCAAAATTTGCAAAGCTCTCCCGTTACGTGCCACATATCATCAATACTAGGGTGCGTAAGGTGAAAACGTTTGAGAGGGCCTCGGGCCAGATATAAGAGGTAGAGTAATGTCAGCCAACCTCAAGACCTTCTCCCCATTAGTGGACCTCACCATGAAGATCGAGAGGGATTGTGAAGTGTCCCGATTAAGGAAGGAAGGAAGAGTAAGGTCCACGCCATTTGGGAATCTTGGGAGGAAGACTCGACCACCTCCTAGGAGAGATTTCAAGGAAAGGTACAGTCGAGGCAGTACCAAAATCCAAAAGGCCTTCCCGAGCACTGTAAGGGATAATCGGCGCCCGGCCTGCTCATACTGTGGGTTGAATAAACACTCTACAACTGAATGCTACAAGAAGACAGGATCATGTTTCTAAAGTGGCAAGCCCGACCATCTGATCAAGGACTGTCTTATAAAGGGGCCAGAGAACTGACCAAGGACTCAAGGTCGGGTGTTTGCGCTCACAAAGCAGGAAGCCAAGGCGTCTACCTCTGTAATCCGAGGTATGCTCTCTGTTTGTGGTATGAAAGCTAAAATCTTGATTGACCCTGGATCTTCTCATTCTTTTGTTGCACCTCACTTTGCATGCCATATAAATGCTAAACGTTAACTTCTTAACTGGACATTGGTAGTATACACACCTATGGGGGATTCTATAGAAACTAATATGGTATATAAACAATGTGGGGTTTTGCTTGAATGTTGTGTCCTACCTATAGACTTGATACTTTGAATATTCAGGACTTTGATGTTATCTTGGGCATGGACTGGTTGTCCACACACCATGCTACAGTTAGTTATTATGATAAGATGACGACCTTTAAACGCCCAAACCAGCCTGAGTTGCACTTTGTTGGTATTAAGGATGCTCCTCCTCTACACCTTATCTCTGCCCTTTGGGCTTCCCGTCATCTGGCTAAGAGATGTGTTGGACACTTAGCCTATGTGGTAGAGTATCAGGATGTCCAGTCCAAGTTAGAGGAGATAGCAGTGGTAAGAGAATACCCAAAAAATTTTCTTGAGGAGTTGACCGCTATGCCTCCAGTCAGGGAGATAGAGTTTGAAATAGATGTGGTCCCTGGTACCATTCCCATCTCCAAAGCCCCTTATAGGATAGCCTCAGCAGCATTGAAGGAGTGGAAAGAGCAATTGCAGGAGTTGTTAGAGAAGGGGTTCATCTGACCCAGCGCATCACCTTAGGGTGCACCAGTTCTGTTTGTGAAAAAGAAAGATGGATCCATGAGACTTTGTATAGACCATAGGTAGTTGAATCAAGTCACAATAAAGAACAAATACCCCCTGCATAGGATTGACTACCTCTTTGACTAGCTTCAAGGGGCCCAAGTATTCTCTAAGATTGATCTCCGGTCGGGCTAGGAGGGAGATATTTTCAAGACTGCATTCAGAACTAGATATAGCCACTATGAGTTTTTGGTAATTCCGTTTGGGTTGAACAATGCTCCAGCTATTTTCATGGACTTGATGAATAGAATTTTTAGACCCTTTCTGGATAGTTTTGTTGTGGTCATTTTAGATGATATTTTGGTGTATTCGAAGAACCTAGAAGAGCATGAGCATCATCTAAGAGTGGTCCTCTAGACTCTGAAGTCAGAAAAATTGTATGCTAAGTTGAGCAAGAGTGAGTTTTGGCTTCCTAGGGTGGCCTTCTTTGGCACGTTGTTTCTAAGGATGGGGTTGTGGTTGATGCTTGTAAGATTGAAGCCATGCTTAAGTGGGGAAGACCAACAAGCGTGACAGAGGTCCTTAGTTTTCTGGGATTAGCAGGTTACTCTAAACGCTTTGTCGTGGGATTTTCAAAAATAGCACTTCCCCTGACTCGCCTGACCCAGAAGGAAGTAAAATTTGTGTGGTCAGATGATTGTGAGAAAAGTTTTCAAGAACTAAAGGAGAGACTGACTATGGCTCTGATATTAACCTTACCCAAAGGAAATGAGGACTTTGTGGTTTACACCTATGCCTCTCATAAAGGGCTAGGATGTGTGCTTATACAGCGAGGGAAGGTTATTGCTTATGCCTCCAGACAATTAAAGCTGTATGAACAAAATTACCCAACTCATGACTTGAAACATGCGGCTGTAGTATTCGCCTTGAAAATCTTTAGACATTACCTTTATGGGGCCCAGTTTAAGGTATTTACGGACCATAAGAGCCTCAAGTACCTGTTTTCCCAGAAGGTGTTGAACATGAGGCAAAGGAGATGGATTGATTTATTAAATGATTGTGATTGTAACATCAATTACCACCCGGGCAAGACTAATATGGTAGCAGATGCCTTAAGTAGAAAGCCCATAGTATCAGTGGCACATCTAATGGTTCAAGAGATGAGATTGTTAGAAGATGTCGTGGAATGGCACCCCGCTTTGCCCTTTGGTAACAGAGTAAGTATGACCGCTTGCATAAGCGTGGAGCCCCAGCTCTTTCAAGAGATCCGGATGGAACAAAAGAAGGATCCCTAATTCATGAATATTCTGGAAGAAATAAAACTAAGAAGGAAAGATGATTTCTCTGCAAGTGGTGACGACTTGTTAAGATTCAGGAATCGGGTCTATGATCCGAATGATGAGGGTGTGAAGAGAGCTATTTAAGAAGAAGCCCACCTCTCTCGTTATGCTATACACCTCGGGAGTACTAAGATGTATCTAGATCTGAAGAAAACTTTATGGTCGAATGACATCAAAAGGGAGGTAGCACTGTTTGTTTTTAAGTGCTTGACATGCTAGCAGGTGAAAACTGAGCATCAAAAACCCGCTGGATAGTTACTGCCCTTGCCCGTGCTAAAATGGAAATGGGAACGCATCACTATGGACTTTGTCTCTAGTTTACCTATAATGGGTACTGGACATGATAGTATTTGGGTCGTTGTGGTCTGGCCGACCAAAGCTGCCATTTCTTACTAGTTTGCGCAACCTATACTTTGGATAAACTAGCCCAGTTATACATCAAAGAGATAGTGAGGTTGCATGGAAACCCAGTTAGCATCGTGTCTGATAGAGACACTAGATTTACCTCAACATTTGGGCTAGTCTGCAGTCAGCCTTGGGGACAAGACTTACTTTTAGTACTGCTTTTCAACTCCAGACTGATGGGCAATTAGAGAGAACCATTCAGACCATGGAAGATATGCTAAGGGCTTGTGGTACTGACTTTAAGGGAAGATGGGATGACCATTTGCCTCTAATAGAATTTTCTTATAACAACAGCTTCCAAGCTCGTATTCAGACGACGCCTTTTGAGGCCTTATATGGGAGGCAGTGCAGGTCACTGATCTATTGGGATGAGGTTGGTGAAAGGAGGCTTTTAAGGCTAGAGATTGTTTAAGTGACTTTAGAAAAGATTGCTTTGATTCGACAGCTCAGAATCGGCAAAAGAGTGAAGAGACCTCGAATTTGACATAGGCGATCGGATATTTTTGAAGGTGTCGACAACTAAGGGCGTTATGAGGTTCGGTAAGAAAGGAAAATTGAGCCCACGAGATATTAGGCCTTTTGAAATTCTGGAAAAAGTTGGAAGCGTGGCATATTGACTTGCCCTGCCACCCAAGTCCATAAACATCCATGATGTCTTTCATGTATCTCTGTTAAGGAAGTACCAGCCTGACCTGTCCCATGTTTTGAGATATGAGCCAATTATGATCAGAGAATATTTGACCTACATCGAGCAACCCATTGAGATACTGGACATAATGGTGCAGGTGTTACGCAATAAAGAAATTCCTCTGGTCCATGTTTTGTGGCAACACCATTCACAGAAGAAATCACCAGGGAACAGGAAGATGAAATCCGAGATAAGTACCCCCATCTATTCGATTAACAAAGATATGATATTGAGGACAAAATCCTTATTAGGGGGGATGATGTGAGGACCGAGATTTTTCTAGCTCGAGGAAGTGCATGACAGAAAGAGAGAGAAGTGAAGAAGCACCGCCATGCACGGTAATGAGCATGTGGCAGTAAGAGACAGAAGAAGAGAGTACGCTCGCGGCAATGAGCGCGAGGCAGTAAGAGACAAAAGAAGAGAGTGAGTGCGCGGTAGTGAGCACGTGGCAGTAAGAGACAAAAGAAGAGAGTGAGCGCACGACAGTGAACGCACGGTAGTGAGGAAACAGAAGAAGAGAGTGAGCGTGCGGTAGTGAGCGCATGGCAATAAGAGACAGAAGAAGAGAGTGAGTGCGCGATAATAAAAGACAAAAGGAGAGTGTTGCCTTGCAAGTGATACTACTGTGCGCAGTGCCATCATGAGTGTTCTATCGTGAGTGCTTTGTGGTGCATGGATGCCACTTGTATGCCCTTATCAACCACTTGGATACCATATGGATGCCACTTGTAACCCCTCCATTGCCACCTGCCAGCTGCCTTCCCCTCTTATTTATAAATACTACCCCTCTCACCCCTCCAAGGACTTTTTCTCTGTAAGGACCAAGATTTTCTAGGCATAGTGAAGTGTGGTGGAAGAAGGAAGGTAAGGAGAAGAACGCACGCTGCAACAAGGAGAAGAAAAGAGAGAGAAACATGTCATGTATAAAGAGAAGGCTAGCCATCATGTCGGAAGAGAAGGCTAGCCGCCATGTGTGAAGAGAAGGCTAGCCATCATGTGTGAAGAGAATGCTAGCCACTATGTGTGAAGAGAAGGCTAGCTGCCGTGTGTGGAGGGAAGGCTAGCTACTGTGTGGGAAGAGAAGGCTAGCCGCCATGTGTGAAGGGAAGGTTGTGCGTGCAAAGAGAGGAAGCCGCCGTGTGTGACCCTGTCGAGCCCATACTTTGCCTTAGGTGACACCTGTCTGCTACATGCTGACACACCCACCACTTGTGCAGTTGCAAACTACTGTGCTGCCACTCGAAAAACCCGAGCTGCCACCTCCAACCCATGAACTACTTAAGCCTTTCTCTTCTCTCCCAAACATTGTTCTCTCACTCTTGGAAACCAAACTCTTATAATTCTCAGCCTCTTTTTGTGCTCACTGTTAGAGAGCTTGAAGTGGACTGTGTGAAGGAATTGGGAGCACCATTGCGCAAATGTAAGTGGATCAAGCACCTTGTATTTCCTTAGTCATGAAAGCATGAAATTAAGTATGAAACTAAGCTTAAGCATGTATGTGACTTGTGAAAAGGATTGTCATGGCATGTTTCCTGCTTTTTCAGGAAATTAGGCCTTCAATTGCATGACAAAATGAGCACCAAAATTCTTCTTGTTAGCCATGAAAATTTGTGGAATGGTGTTCCCTTGCATCTAAGGAAAGATGAAAATGTTTTCATGATTGTTCTTTGAGATGTGCCATGACTACACTGTGAATTTTCAAGGAAATTTCATGTTCTTGTAATAAACGTTTGACTAACCAAATGACATCCAAATTCTTTCAAACCACCTCCATTTGAAAGATATGTGTATCTATTTTGATTTTGGTGTTTAATCTAGATTGAAATTCCTCCTGATTAGGAAGCCATGCTTCAGTTTGTAAGAGAATATCACTATTATTAGATTTTAGTAGAGTTTAGAAATTTCATCCCTATTGTACTAGGCTTTTGACTGGTCAAACTGGGTCCAAAGAATTTAAAGCCACCTTCAATTGAAAGATATGTGTTTCTATTTAAACGTTTTCTTTGAAATCATCCCAAAATTTCTTATCTATTGGATGTTTTGTATCTGTTTATGGGGACATGTCGCTATTATCAGATTTTAGCAGATTTCAAAAATTTCTTTCTTATTGTCCTAAGATTTTGATTTGTCAAACGAGGTCCAAATGCATTCAAACCGCCTCCAATTGAAAGGTATGGCTATTTACTTCAAAGTTGATTTTGAAACTATATCAAAATTCCTCCTAAATTGGGAGTTATTCCCCAGTAAGTGGGGACATGTTTTTGTATGGAATTGCAGAAATTTCATAACTGTAGTCCATTTTTCACTAATCTTTTGACTGATCAAATGATGCTCAAATAACCTCAAATTTCCTTTGATTGAAATACACACACACACACACACACACACACACACACACACACATATATATATATATATATATGTAGTGTGTGTGTGTGTGTGTGTGTGTGTGTGTGTGTGTGTAGTGTAGTGTAGTAGTAGTAGTAGTAGTAGTAGTTAGTAGTAGTACGTAGTACGTACGTACGTACGTACTCGTACGTCGTAACGTACGTA
>NW_006494910.1:469534-486821 GCF_000471905.2 Amborella trichopoda | reverse complement strand
GTTACGTTACTTTACTTTACTTACTTACTTACGTTACTTACGTACTATATATAGTACTAGTACTACTAACTAACTAACTACTTACTTACGTATATATACACACACACACACACACACACACACACACACACACATATATATATATATATNTGTGTGTGTGTGTGTGTGTGTGTGTGTGTGTGTGTGTGTCTATTTCAAGTTGATGCTGGAATTGAGTTGAAATTTCTTAAGAATTGGATACCATGCCTCCTTTCGCATATGTATATCACCGGTGGAAATGGTAGTGAATCCCAAACTGTTGTATGATTCATGAAAAGTGGTGCACTGATTTATATGTTTTTGAATAAAGCTTAAACCCTTCATAAAGAGATTGAAATTATCTATCATGAGGCACTGAATATGCATGCTCATGATACTGTGAATGTTTGGATGCATTTTTTTCATCACCTTAGTCCCTAGTAGAAAGCAGGTCAATAAAGCCTATGAAACAGTGGAAAATTCCTGACAGTCTCAGAATGGCCCCAGAATTTCTCAAGATCGTTATCAGCACTTCAAAATACCATCTGCTAAGTTTCATCATGATCAAACATGTCTAAGGCAGTGAACACTCGCCATTGGATCCGACATGGTTGAAAACCCCTGTGGGCCATGTTTCGGCTTGATCAGACACTCCAAAATAAAGATATGAGAAAAACATTGAAACCAGAGAGGCCGCACACTATTTCCGTAAGGCCTTACTGCACCAAAACACCATTAAAAGTGGTTGTTTTTACAATCATGGGCAGTCACTTTTAGGGCCCATAACTTACTTGTTCCAAGTTGGATCGCTCCAAAATTTGATGAGCGTATTCGTCTCATCAAGATGAACAATTCAAAATGTCGTACACCCCGAGACGATATCCGAGCAGGGAGAAAAGCTAGAGAGAACTTGCCAATCCATGAAGAAATTATAGAAAATTCAGCAATGACACGCCTCGCTCGATGAACCAAATCACGACGCTCGCACAACGGATCGATGCAAAACCAAATCCATTGTGTGCATAAGGTTTAGGGCTATAATTAAACTGAACCATGTACATGATGGATGGTCAAATTTCATGCATGAAGCCGACAAAGTTACTGAAATTATGGTCACCGGATTCTAGATTCCGACTAAAAGTCAAAAGTTGTGAAATCTTCATTCAGGTTCCAAATAGCATTTCGATTGTTGCCACGCGATCGTGATGACATGGTTTGTGCGCTAGGACAAAGAAATCACAAAAAAACATTAAGGAAAGACTGCATTATCTATTCAAAGTTTTCAAGATTCAAACAAATTTCAAGTATTTTGATCATCACTCGAAAACATGATTCATGACTCGAAGTTGGTATCAAAACAATCTCCATGTCAATCCCTACAAGAAAACAATAATCTTTAATCGAATGGGCATCAGAAAAACCCTAGGTCATCCACGAAAGATCACGAAAGTTCTCGAGCAGCCACATGGATTGTTTTGGAATTCCACACATTGTTAGGCAGGGGCAAAACATTCTTTTTGCTCCTATGTTTAGAATTTATTTTAATTCAATTTAATCTTAATTTCCAGCAATTAGATTTAATTTTGATCAATCCACCCATGTTTGGGCACAACTCTATATAAATAGGCACTGTCTCGTTGTAAAAAGGACCGACACGCAAATCCCCCACCACCTCTCGCTCTTGAGTAAATTCTTTGAAGATACAATAAAACTTCGATTCCTTGCTTGAGCCTATGAGTACGTCCTGGAGAGAGAGAGAGAGAGAGAGAGAGAGAGAGAGAGAGAGAGAGAGAGAGAGAGAGAGAGTAACGAACGTACGTCCTCGTACGTACTACTTCTCTCTCCTCTCTCTCTCTCTCTCCTTTTCTCTCTCCTCTCTCTCTTTCTCTCTCCTCTCTCTCTCCTCTCTCCCTATCAACTGGTGAGACCTAGCACCGATTTTGCTTTCTCTCTAGTCTTCTGTCAACTAACGAGACCAAGCATCGATTGGCTTTCTTTCTCTTCATCTGTCAACTGGCAACACCTAACATCGGTTGGCTTTCTCTCTCTTTGTCTATCAATCGATGAGACATAACACCAGTTGGTCTCCTCTCTCTTCGTCTATTAGTTAGTGAGACCTAACACTAGTTGGTCTCCTCTCTCTTCGCCCATCAATCGATGAGGCCTAGCGTCGGTTGTCTTTTCTCCCTTTACTAGTCGGCAAGACCGTGCCAGGTTGGTCTCCTCTCTCTTCTTCTACCATTCGGTGAGGCTTAGCGCCGGTTGTCTTTTCTCTCTCCATCGGTCAAGGAGGCCTAGCACCGGGTAGGTCTTCTCTCTCTTCTTCTATCAGTCAGCAAGGCCTACCGCCACCTGGTTTTCCCTCTTTTCTTCAGTTGGCGAGACTAAACGCCAGTTGTCTCCCTTCCTCTCTTCTCATCTGACACAATCGATGAAGCTTACCGTTGACTGCTTCCTCTCTCTCCTATCTCCTAAAATAGTTAGTGATGTCTAACGCCGACTCCATCTCCTCTTCCTTCTTCTCTCTCCTTTTGTCTATCCCCTTCCTCTCTTTAACCATTCCTCTACTACTCTCTCGTTCGAACAAGAGGGATTGAGGTTAGCATCTCATGGCAGTCATGTCGTTTAGCCGTAATGTTGTCACGCCAGATTTGCTTGGCCCTCTTTATCGCCACGACAGACCGACCAATATCGGCAATAACGTCCAGTAGCGAGCCCGTGA
Organism: Amborella trichopoda; assembly: GCF_000471905.2. The sequence goes on along the minus strand of NW_006494910.1, from coordinate 484,081 downwards.
GTCGATCTTAGTTACCGAGCCCGTTTTGCCACCACGTTATGTCAATAATCCACCAATCTAGTCAATGCCCTGACCTTCTCGCTTGGTCGAATTCTTCTCTCCCGCCATCTTTCTTTCTTCTTCTTGAATGCACATGCTTTTGTACGCTCATCAGAGAGAAAAAGGGTGAGGTCAGACTCACCTGTCCCATAACCTTTGCCATATATGTGTGATTGCAGAAAGCAGAAAATAAGAAGAATACAAGCCAAGGGAGGTGATTCTGAACCAGTTTCATTACTGGGGGGCTTTCTTCGTGATCTAAGAGGGCGCCCTTGTGAGTCAGCCAGAGTAAGGCCCGAACCCACCTTTTAAATTCCTTTCTCACCGGTTGGTCCTGCCGCTGTTTTCAAACGATGTTCCCGAGAGAGCGATCTCACGAACCCTTGGGTCTTCCCCGAAACCAGAGATGCGCACCGCCCGATCCCCTATGGATTCGAAGGGTGACATCCAGGCACCTAACCAGCTTGACGACTCTACTGGGGACATACTACCCCTTGTCGGATCATTCTTGTTTAGCTATTCTGTTCTGTATCTGCTTTCATCATCTTTTCACATTCACTTATGACTGTTGGGTTCTATAACCCACTCATACGGATCGGGGATTTTCTTATCCCCTTATTCGAGAGTGTCCTTAGGGAACAAGGTCCTTCGACTTCGTTCCCGACCATCCTCTTGAGCAAACAGCCCTTGTCTAGCTCCCAGGTCTTAACCTAGACCAGTGTGAGGAGAGACTTGAAGGTCCCTCACTCCCTATCTCTTCACTCTGGTGGAAATTCCACCAAGGCACCTTGCATGGGCGACACTTATGTTGCCCCACATAGCATGCACCCAGCCACCGATAAGTCACTTACCGATCATGTTTCTAAGGTACACTGGAAGGCTACCCCGTCCCTTTTTACAAAAGGCAAGCGAGTTGCAATTGCTTCTCTAGGCCGCCATACGACTACCCCCCACATTCCTACACTAGAGGTCTCTATCCCTAGAGGCTCAACACAGAGAGGAGGAAACCCCACTGTCTCTACCCCTTATACACACCACAAGATGCGTGGGTCACCCACTCGAGTCACACTTCCGGGCAACCCTTCTATTACCTCGAGTCTGTGTCCAGGATCGAACCTTCCAAGGCCAGATCCTCCACACACCACTCATGTGCATCTCACTACTCGGGGCAACACCATTATTTCCCCAGCCCGAGTACACAGGTGACGACCTCCTCATCCTCCTCCTATGAACACACAAGTGCACTCTGAAAGGGGCAGGTCTGCACTTGTTCTCTTACAGATATCTGCTCGTAGTTCTCAGCCTCTTAAGGCTAGCTCACCTGCACGAAAGTGGGTGGAACCCCAAGTCCCCCAAGATCCTTCTCCAAGGGGCGCACATGCGTCACCATCTTAGGCCTCCCCTCGTCCTCTACTCAGGCCTCCTTACGAGTCGGCTCGTTCCTTCTTTATCGAGCAAGCACCTTCAGGCATGGTACTCGAAGGTTTTCCCCAATAGTAGCATCATGAACCAGCCCCAACACTTTGGTCATGTCTCTGGAGCTCATAAGAGAGCTCGGGGCATGTACCTCACAAAAGATCGAGTCCTTCATCCTCCTCGACCCAAGATGACCCCAGTCCCTGACCCTCATCCTTTGCCACATCTGATGGAGACAACTCTCTCTTGTGCAAGAAGAGTTGACCAACAACGATCTAGATCGCAGTTTTGGCAAGAGGTCCATCAAAACCTCAAGGCTAAACATGATAGAGGTCTAAAAATTTTGATTAGGGAGGTGACCACGGCAGTTAAAACAACCAATTTTGACGACCCTCTTCACCTGAATCCCTTCTACCCCCTTCAAACAATGAAGCTTGAAGAATAGCTTAATGAGCCCTGTGCTGTGGTTACTACTGCAGTAGAAGACTCGACCACTCAATAGCCACGGTCCCAAGACTGTCATGAACCGGCTCCTCAGCCACGGTCCCAAGACCGTCGAGAACCGGTCCAAACGTGATCTACGTACAAAAGTCAAGTTCAGTCAGGGCATGCTACCCCTTACTGACTGACCTACCACGCACGACCCGTCATGCTCGCAAGCCTTCAGCTACCACTAACGTTCATCTCCCGAGAGAAACGATGTGCATAATGGTTGTAAGCGAGCCTGGTGATGTGCAGGAGGATTGCATGAGCAAGTTTTAGGATATGGTGCGCGCAATGATGGAAAAGATCGACCGTATTGATGCTGCATGCCAGTCAGGTAGACATTAGTTCAATTCTCATCACTCTGATGGAATTCCTCCATGGCAGCCTCCTCCATCTACCTCGTAGGACATTTCTGTCCCTCATTAGGTCTCTCAGTCTGATATTGACGTTATGGCCACCCATAACCTAAAGGACAGACAAATTTCAGGCATACAGGGGGTGACACCTTATCAAAGACTGTACGTACCCCTCTTACATTGATCAAGTCCCGTTCCCCTCAGACTATAAGAAATGGAAGTTTCCTCTATTTAGGGGAACCAGCTCCCCAAACCAGCATATCGCCCACTTCCAGGCAACATGTCGGGAAACGGCAGCTGACGAGAGACTTCTTCTTTTCCAGTTCATCAAAGAGGTCGAAAGAGAGGTTCAAACCATCGAGTTTCTCACCCTGACTCAAGACCTCGATGAGCATGTAGATCAGTTCATATCAAGATGGAGAAACTTGGCTTCCCTCCATCCTAATCATATGCCTGAGAAGGAAGCAGTCCAAACTTGCATGCAGAATATGCGACCTGAAATCGCTCTACATGTCGAGGCCTCAAATCCGACTTCCATGTCAGAGTTGATCTCTAAGTTAGTTCGCTTAGAAAGTTTATCACGCCATCATGGTGCGATACGATTGCCATCTGCAATTTCAGTGAGTAACCGAGGCAATGGTAGCTCTCGGAATAACACATGGGGTAGCCAACAGAAAGGGGAAATCAGTGTAGCCGTCATGATCACTGATTCAAAGAAGTCTTCCCCCAGACCTTGGACCTCTCTAAAGGGGTAATCACAGCAACAATAACACCCCAGGCTGGCAAGCAACAACCGTCGTACAATAAGGTACCTCCACCAGCCAACTTTGATCAGAAGGATTATCTCTCCAAGCATAGGAATGAGGTCTATACCTTTGAGAAAAAATGGGTCCCTGCATTGTTCCAGTTATTATTAGAGCAGAACATGATCCAGCTTCAAAAACTCAAGTTCCCTGAGCAATCTGGCCTTAATGATCAGGCAAATTATTGTGCTCACCATCGGAGGATTAATCATCCTGCAGATGACTACTGCACGTTGAAGGACTTAGTTGAGGCCCTGATTTAGAAGGGTTAGATAAGGCTCGAAGACCTAAAGAAGGCCTTCAGGGCGGTTGAGGCCTCACATGTTGTAACCATCTAAGAGGAGGATGAAGTGCCTGGAATTCTCTACACCTTCTTCATTATAATGCTTCAAGAAGGAATAATCACACTGAAGTAGGCAAGGCAACCCCTTCCCCAAGCCAGCGCTGATCGCAAACCTAGCTAGACGAATTAGACATCACGTCAGAGAACCAGAAAGAGACGGGCACCAAGGGCTGCTTGTCGAAGAAATAAGACTGCTCAACCCACAGTCAAGCAGTAATTTCTCTTGCCCCTTTCTCCGTTGCCGACTTTGCTGGACTTCATCCCTGCCATGATCCTTTTTCCTTCTTCGTTCTGTCAAGAAGATGCCCCCATCTCATTTTCCACTCTACAAACGTCCGATGAGGGTGACAATGTTAAAAGCATTCCTCAATGGTTTGAGTAAGGGAAAGACCTAAAAGATCCCCTGCAATCGTCCGATCTTGGTGATGATGTAAGAAGCTGCTGAGATCGATCTGATGAGGGGAACGACCTTAAAAGTCCCCTACTTTCCAACCCTTCTCCACCTTCTTTTCTTGCTTCTCATTCTCTTATGTATTCTACAGATACGACCTTAAGGTGCTCATACTTCAAGGCTCTCGACCGGGAATTCCAAGGAATCAATATAAGCAGGACACAACAGAAGCGATTGAGAAAAATCCTAGCACAGGTAGCAGGATTCTTAACAGTTGTTGATGCCCTGGCAGCTAAAGCCAAGATAGAGCCACCTTCATCAAAGAAGCACAAGAAGTCAAAGCTAAAGAAGCCTTAGTGGCCCCTTGAGCCTGATTTTGAGCAGATATTGGGAGGATCAAGAAGACAAAGCTTCTATTCTCAGGAGGTTTGCCACATGATACAAGTATGTGAAGAACCAACAGCTGGCTTGGAGAAAACACTCCAGGCATCCGTACAAATACCGTATGGTTCGTACGAAGACACTCTTCACATAATAAGTGCTGAACCTCAATTCCCCTCTAATGATCAAGACAAGCCTCTCTAACCTGACGTGTTCACCATGTTTGAGGTTGACCTTTCCATCACTCGATTAGAGGGAGGTGTAGAAATTATGTCCCACTCTAGACCTCTATCAGAGATAGAAATATCAGGATCATGGGTCTCTGCACTTGAGGTTGATAAAAAAATCTCTGAGAACTACGGTGAAGAACTTCAGGAAGCTCTAGAAGAATGGGAAGAAGGTGGTTAGGCCATAGTTGACAAACTTGAGGAAATAAATCTTGGAGAGGAAGCGGATCCCAGACCCACTTTCATTTAGTGAATATGTCTCCAAGAGAAAAAGAAGATTTCACCACCTTCTTGAAAGCAAACCGAGACGTCTTTGCTTGGCACTCTCATGAGATGCTAAGGTTAGACCCTCAAGTAGTAGTTCACATCTCGACATCTATCCAACTATCAAACCAGTTAAACAGAAGTCGAGAAGGTTCAGGCCTGACCTCGAGATTTAGATAGATGCTGAGATAACCAAGCTCAGACAAGCAGATTTCATCTGTGAAGTCCAATACCTGAAATGGCTAGCAAATGTCGTTCCGGTCAACAAAACGAATGGTCAAATCAGAGTGTGTATTGACTTTCATGATTTGAACACCGCCTATCCTAAAGATGACTTTCCGTTACCATTCACCGAGATGCTCATTAACTCTACAGCTCACTGCCAGATCTTCTCCTCCATGGACGGATACTCCGGGTATAATCAAATAAGGATGGCGCCCGAAGATGAAGAGGCCACCACATTCTTAACTCCAAAAGGGGTCTTCTGTTACACAATGATGCCTTTTAGATTAAAGAATGTTGGGGCCACATATCAAAGAGCAATGACGACCATTTTCAAAGACATGATACACAGAGAGGTGGAGTGTTATGTAGATGACTTGGTGATAAAATCAGAAGAGAAGGATGCTCACATAAAGGACCTTTAAAAACTATTTGAGTGTTATGTAGATGACTTGGTGATAAAATCAGAAGAGAAGGATGAGCGACTATGTCTTCATCAACTTAAAATGAACCTGCTAATGAGTAATAGTGACGAAACTCTCTTCTCGGAGGGAGAGAAGAATTTGACCAAGCGAGAAGATCAGAGCAGTGATTAGGCTGGTGGATAATTGGTGTAACATGATAGCAAAACAGGCTCGATAACTGAGATTGGCTCACAGAATCACTATTAGAAGCTATTGCTAATATAAACTAGCTAAGCATGATGGTCGGACTGTCGTGGCAGTAAATCGGGCCAAGCGAACCTGGCACAACAACATTACTGCTAGACGACAGAACTGCCATGAGATGTTGACGTCAATCCCTCTTGCTTGAATGAAAGTGTAGCAAAGGAATGGTTAAAGAGAAGAAGGGAATGTACGGGAGGAGAGAGAAAAGGAAGAGAGGAGCGAGAAGAAGGAAGAGGAGATGCAGTCAATTCTAAACATTGCCGACTGTTTCAGGAGATGGGAGAGAGAAAAAGCAGTCGGCGCTAGGCTTCGCTGATTGTGTCAGATAAGATGAGAGGAAGAGAACCAACTGGCACTAAGTCTCGCCAACTAACAGAAGAAGAGAGGAAAAACCAGCCGGTGCTAGGTCTTACCGACTGACTGAAGAGGAGAGAGAAGACCAACCAGTGTTGAGTCTCACCGACTGATAGTAGAAGAAAGAGAAGACCAATCGGTGCTAGGTCTCGTCGATTGACAAAAGAGGAGAGTGAAGACCAACCGACGTTGAGTCTCGTCGACTGATAGCAAATGAAAGAGAAGACCAATAGACGCTAGGTCCTGCTGACTGACAGAAAAAGAGAGAGAAGGCCAACTAGTGCTAGGTCTCGCTAACTTATAGAAGAAGAGAGAGAAGACCAACCGACGCTAGGTCTCGTCGACTGGTAGAAGAAGAAAGAGAAGACCATCTAGCGCTAGATCTCGCAGACTGATAGAAGAAGAAAGAGGAGGCCAACCAACGCTAGACCTCGCCAGTTGACAGAAGAAGATAGAAAAGACCAACCGACGCTAGATCTAGCCAGTTGACAAAAGAAAATAGAGACAGAAGAGAAGATGAGAGAGAAACAGATAGAGATGGGAAGTGGAGAGAGAAAGAGATAAAGATAAAGAAAAAATGAGAGAGAGAAAGAGAGAAGAGAGAGAAAGAGAGAGAAGAGAGAGATAGAGAGAGTGAGAAAGAGGAAAGAAGAGAGTGGAAGAGAGAGAAGGGAGGAGAGAGAAAGTTACTTGCCTGATGGGTACCGACTGTTCTCTTCTCTCTCCTCTTTCTCTCTCTCTCCAAGATGTACTTATAGGCTCAAGCAAGGAATCAAAATATTATTGAATTGAGCGTCTCGAGGCCTTTTTACAATCAGGCAGTGCCTGTTTATACAAAATTGTGCCAAACATGGGTGGATTGATCAAAATTAAACCTACATGTTGAAAATTAAGATTTAATAGAATTAAAAGAAATTTGAAAAATGGGTGCAATTCGAGAATCGACCCTGCTGCTGCCCAAGATGTTGTGTGATCTTTCATGGTTGACCCGAGGGTGTTCTGATGCTCGTTTAAACAAAAGATTATTGTTTTCTTGTAGGGCTCGGCATGGCGATGGTTTTGATACCAACTTCGAGCTATGAATCATGTTTTTGAGCCATGATCACGAGACTTAAAATTTGTTTGAGTCTTGAAAACTTTGGATCGATAGTGCAGTTGCTCCTTAATGTTTTTATGTGATTTCTTCATTGTAGTGCACAGAGCATGCCGTCACAATCGCGTGGCAACAAACGGAAAGCGGTTTGGAGCGCGAACGAAGATTTCACAATTTTTGAATTCTGACCAGAATCTTGAATCCAACAGTCGAAATTTCAGTTACTTCATCAGCTTCATACATGAAAGTTGACCGTCCATCATATACGGGGTTCAAACCAATGATAGCCCTAGGCCTTACGCACACAATGGAATTAGTTTCACGTTGATCTGTTGCATGAGCATCGTGATTTGGTCTATCGAGCGAGTCGTGTCGCTGTAGAATTTTTTACAACTTCTTCATGGATCGGCAACTTCTCCCTAGCTTTTTTTCCTGCTCGAACATTGTCTTGGGGCGTGCCATATATCAAATTGTTCATCTTGATGAGACGAATACGCTCACCAAATTTGGGAGAGATCTGACTCAGAACAAGTAAGTTACAGGCCCTGAAAGTGAGTGCCCATGACTGTAACAACAACCACCTTTACTGGTGTTTTGGTGCAGTGAGGCCGCACGGGCATAGTGTGCGGCCCTTCCTATTTCAATTTTTTGCTCATATCTTTATCCTAGAGTGTCCGAATAAGTCAAAACTTGGCCCACAGGAGGGTCGAGCTTCGCAGTACTTATTGTCGTGCGAGACAAGAAGGGGAGAGAAAAAAGAAAAGGCCGTGCTCGACAGCACTCACTTTCTTGCAAGACAGAAAGGAGAGAGAAGAAAGAGAGGGTCGCGCTCGATAGCACTCATGACCGTGTGAGACAGAAAGGAGAGAGAAGAAAGAGAGGGTCGTGCTCAACAACACTCACTGCCGTGTGAGATAGAAAAGAGAGAGAAGAAAGAGAGGGTCGCGCTCAGCAGCACTCACTGCCGTACGAGACAGAAAGGAGAGAGGAGAAGAAGAGAGAGAAAGAAATGAAAGAAGAAGAAAGAGAAGAAGGAAAGCAAGGGAGAGAAAGGAAATAAGAAGAAAGAGAAGAAGGAAAAAAAGAGAGAAAAAGGAAAGAAGAAAAGAAGAGAGAGAAAGAAAGAAAGATGGAGAAAGGAAAGAAGAAGAAAAGAGAGAAAATTGTGCTTGACAATGTTTACTACCGTGCAAAACAGAGAGACAATTGTGCTCGTCAACACTCACTGTCGTGCGAGACTGAGAAGAAAGAGAGAGAAAGTCACGCCCGATAGTATCCACTGTCGTGCACGACAAAAGAAAAGAAGAAAGAAAGAAGAGAGACAAAGAAGAAAGAGAAAGAAGAGAGATAAAGATAGAAGAGAGAGAAAGAGAGAAGTGAGAGAAAGAGAGAGGAGAGAGATGTGAGAGAAATAGAGAGGAGAGAGAAAAAGAGAGGAGAGAGAAAGAGAGAGAGAAGAGAAAGAGATAAGAGAGAAAAAAGAGAAGAGAGAGAAAGAAGAGAAGAGAGAGATAGAGGGAGGAGAGAGAATCACCTTAAGCCTGAGGATACCAACCAAAAATCTTCTCTCTCCTCTCTCTCTCTCTCAAACGTGACCCAACAGTGAACAGATGATAGAATTGATGAAAATTTGACATTAAAATAATTAAAGGAAATATAAGACAATGGGTCAAAATGACGATTTTGCCCTTGCACTAACAATCTGATTATTTTCAAATCAGTCCCTATAATGGCTGTCCAATCGTGCGAACATTCTATGGCTGATTCGGGGCTTTTTCGGTCACCATCCTGTCGAAAGATTACTATTTTCTTGATGAGCTTGGGAAGACGATCATTTGGGTACCAATTTTGGGCCATGGATTTGAGTTTCCATCCATGATCATGACATGGCAAAACATGGAAAAATGTGCAATCTTGATTTTAAGATTCAGCAAATTTCTCAGTATTTTTTACTGATTTCTTGATTGTAGCATGATGAACAAGTTGCCATGATCGTTCTACAAAAAGAACGGCTCGACTTGATGCCTGAATGACCATTTTCTAAATCGGGAAACTTTGGCCGGAGTTTGGATTCCGGTGGCAGGAGTTTGAATTCCGGTGGCCGGAATTGCAGCAACTTTGGACTCATCGTGCATCGAATCTGACCGTCCATCATGTGCAAGGTTCGGCTCAGGTGAAGCCTCTGACCTCGTGCTCGTAATGGGTCTAGTTTGAGGTCGATTCTATGCGCGAGCATTGTGATATGGGAGTTTGATCAGTCAGATGCGTGGCTGGAACTTTCCTATAACTTTGGTTTTTCCGGCGAACTTCTCTCTTTGATTTCTCTAGGCTCGAGCCATGTCATTGTGCGTGCCATATATCTAATTGATTGGGTCGACGAGACGAACGTGCTGCCGATATTTGGACTTGATCTGACATGGGATGACGAAGATATGACCTTGTGAAGTTTTCCCTTGAATTGGTGATGTACAGTTTCCATTAATGGAAACTGGTTGGCAGAGGGGGCACTGTAATAGTGTACCACCTACCCATTTTGGGTAATATGGCCATAACTTGCACCAGAAGCGTCAAAATGCGTCGAAAATTGGTACCCAGGAGTTCTCAACCGTTCTGAATCCAATGGCAATGGTCTGGAGACCATTTGATGCTTCGATAATGCTACTGTAAGCCCATTTTCAGCATGATAGAGGCAGGATTTCTCGAAACTATTTTGACGTCTGCATTGCCCAAAACTCGTCGGATTGCGACGAAACTTGACAAGTATTCTTAGGAGACCCTTAACCACGTTCTTGCATGTTCTCGGGCCATTCTGAGACTTTTGGAATTTTTACTTCAGATCAGTGGTTATTGTCCTACACCTTTCATAATCCACAGGCATTTTGGCACCTACAAACCTAGGTCGCGAACTGCTATCTCCTTATTCACATCGGGGATACAAGTAATGAAAAATAACCTCAAAAACATACATGGCTCCCATAAGCAACAAACCCCCAATAAAGTGCATATCCAGCAAGGTAATCCATCCCTCACCATGACCAAAAAGCCATGAGTTGCTAACATGGCTCAAAGTCTCCAAGAGTGCCCTAATTGTGTTGGGCATCAGTTAAAATACCCCGACAGAACTCTACACAGCCCCTAGCAAAGAGGCAAGCTTGAGCTCATTCTCAAAGATGTGGAGAATTTCAAGTGTCCAAGGGCTGTATCCTTTTATAAATTGATGGTCCCCCTGCATCCAAAACTCGTGAGAAGACCAAACTAACCCTTTTATTTTTGCCATGTGTTTCCCAAGGGTGGGCAGATCCTCACTGGAGGTCAAGTCGCGGTGCAAGAAATGAAAAATTGGAATCCCCTCATCACGGGCTATAGATTCCCCATCATCCACCTCACAAACGTGAAAGCGGGTAGTCTCGCTAGCGAAAGTAACACTTAAAGGCCATTCCAAGGCACCGACAGTCTTCATAAGCCATATAGGCTCCCCTCTTGCTAAACCCACACCGGTAAAGGCGGCAGTCCCCAACTCGCTTGGTTTGGGAAATTTTTTTACCAAAGGCACGTCGTCTAAAGAAAACTAGGAGAATAAAGTCTAGGGTGCGAAAGAATTCAAAGAAGAGTCAAAAGAAAAACAGAGCTTAGCGAAAATTGGACAGCATTTCCCCAGTAAACTGGACTGTTTGACAAAAAGGGTGCCCTGGCTGATCCAAGGCACCTCGGAGGATCCCAAGGAACTGAACTATGGGACACACCCGATCTAGACGAACCCCGGCGGAGCCCCCTATCAATCAGGTGAAATCCACGCAAAAATGTGCAAAAAATGCCAAAAATGCCTAAAAGGCATCAAAAGTGCTTAAAAAGCATTGAAAATGCCCAAAAAGTGTTAAAAGCACTTTAAAAGCATAAAAAAGGCTTAAAAAGCATTCAAAATGCTCAAAAGATGCTTAAAATACTTAAAAGGGCATTTAAAATGCTCGAAAGTGCTTAAAATGCTTAAATGGAACTTTAAATGCCCAAAAGGCACTTTAATGCCTAAAAAGCATTTAAAATGTGCAAGAAGTACCAAAAAATAATTAAGAGCTATCGGAAGCACTATTAAGATGCTAAAAGATGCAAGGAAATGCAAAAATGATTGAAGTGCACAAAAGAAGGGCCAAAGTGCTAGATGGCATCTAAATGTGCTAAAGAAGGCACTAAAGAAAGATGGAAGAAAGAAAGAGCGTGGGAAAGTAGGGAGCTCACTGAACTTCCGCGTACCGAATGCCCCGGACATCTCGTCTCACCACGTGAGAAAGAGGAAGTTGCTTCAAGCTCGAAGGTCCCTGCGCCCCAAATGCTAAACCGCTCTCACAAATGCTTAACCCCTCCCCCAAATAGCCCCTCGCAAATTTTTTTCAAATGAAAATGACCCAAATGGGCCTCTTTACACATTTATATACCCCCCTCCAAAAAAGCCTTCCCACCACCATCCCTCACAAAATACATATTCCACCCACGTCCATGATGATTTTTGGGTCATTTCAATGAAAGAAAGATGATATTTTGGGATAATAAAAAGCAAAAAGACTTAATTACCCTTGGAACCCTCCTTTAAGCTAAAAATGGGTCGAGTGCAAAATGGTCAATAAGGGGTCAAACGGTGTCATAATCACGCGAAACCGGCGCCAGGACGTGCGGAAAAATTTGCCGGTCAAGGAGGGTCACATCTGCCATGCAAAAAGGGCTTCTAGGTCGAGCCGCCGAGCACAAAGGGCTTATTCAAAAATGGGCCTTCCGCAAGAATTTGAAGAGTTATATATATATAGGGAAAATATATTGGGTGCTATTTTCTATATTTTTATGGGATTAGGTTTAGAAAGATGAAGGATAAGGTTTTAGTATTTTCCATTGAATCATGATGACAGATCTAACAATTGTATGACATCTCACACCATAAGTCTCATATGATCAATGTTCCGAATTTAATCTCCATAATGATGGCTAACCCTATCCTAACCTTGGCAAAGTCTATAAATGTGGAAGCTCATTCTCTATAAATCGCTACACTTGTAAACTCTCTCTCCCCCCAAAGGGTGGTATGCCACCCTCTCTTATCCCTCTCTAGGATCTCCTATCTCACTCTCTCTCTTCATTAGAATATTAGAAAGCAAGGGGGGCACGCTCCACCTAGATCTAAGAGAGGGGGCACGCCTCATGTACTAAGGCATTGAGGCCTAGTGTTGCTAGTTATGTTTCATTGCTCTCATACTGATTAAGGATTGTAGCCTTTGGTTTCTCATACTTCAAGGATTTGAGATAGACTATTGATCTCGTGCTCTATTGGAGGAGAAGAGTGGGGTGTGCAAAGTCCAGTTGAGGTAATCTTTTGATATTCTTCTTTGTGGTATGCAGTCTTATGTTTTCTTGTTCCAATAGGATTGTGAGAGTTTTATTTGATAAATAAAAGAAGTTTCATAGTGGCAGTAAGTGAGAACATCTTTTGATTATTTATTTATTTGTGATATTCATAACTACTCATTGCAAAAAAGAGAGAGATGACACGTGTCATAAAAATAGAATAAAGAGAGATTAACACGTTTCATAAAAATAGAGCAGGTTGTCTTCTCGCTTAAAATACAGAAGATACCTTTTTATTTTTAAGCCTTTTAAATCAAGGCATTCAATCAACTAATATATTTTGAAAAGTTTGAGATTGAAAAATGTTTTAATATCCAAAGAAAGCATGTAGAAGAGAGTTATATAAGAGATAGGAAAGTAAGTTATATTTTCTATACTGTTATGGAATTAGGTTTAGAAAGATGAAAGATAAAGTTCTAGTATTTTCCATTGAATGATGATGACAGATCTAACAATTATATGGTTCACTTCTCTCACACCATAAGTCTCATATGATCAATGTTCTAAATCTAATCTCCATAATGATGGCTAACTCTACCCTAACCTTGGAAAAGTCTATAAATAGAGGCCCATTCTCTACAAATCTCTACACTTGTAAACTCTCTCTCCCACCTAAGGGTGGCACGTCACCCTCTCTCATCCCTCTCTAGGATCTCCCATCTTACTCTCTCTCTTCATTTGAATATTAGAAAGAAAAGGGGGGCACGCTTCACCTAGATCTAAGAGAGGGGGCACGCTTCACCTAGTTCTAAGGGAGGGGACATGCCTCACGTACTAAGGCATTGAGGCCTAGTGTTGCTAGTTATGTTTCATTGCTCTCATACTGATTAAGGATTGTAGCCTTTGGTTTCTCATACTTTAAGAATTTGAGATAGACTATTGATCTCGTGCTCTATTGGAGGAGAAGAGTGGGGTGTGCAAAGTCCAATTGAGGTAATCTTTTGATATTCTTCTTTGTGGTATGAAGTCTTATGTGTTCTTGTTCCTATAAGATTGTGAGAGTTTTATTTGATGAATAAAAGAAGTTTCATAGTGGCAGTAAGTGAGAACCTCTTTTGATTATTTATTTATTATATTTTGATATTATTTAATTATAATTGGACATTTGTTAGTGTTCTTGTTAGTATAAAAGATAAAACTTAAAAACTGCATATACGGTGCTAGTTCTCCTTGTCCAACTTTCACATTAGGGCATTATCGGTCTTTAACTTTATTCTTGGCTCTTAAGTGCATTATTTGCTCTAAACTACATTCATGGCTCTTTAGTGCACTACTGACTCTCCATTGCATCTAGGGCTGCCATCTGACCAGGCTGGGCTTGGAGAAGCCCAAAAACTACTTGGTTTTGTGTGGCCCGAAAATTACAATCGAAGAGCCCGACCCGAAAGCAATCTATTGGGCTAGACCCAGGCCGGCCCAAATATATGCCCCGGCCCCACCCAATTAGAGGCCTTCTTTTCCCCCTTTTTTCTTTAATCTCTCTCTGTAAACTTTGTTTGTTTGTAGTAGGCCAAAATATATATACATATGCTAAAATATTTTTTAGAAAATTTAGAGCCCCCTTAGAAAGATTTGAGAATGAAAAGCATTGGGAAGAGGGGTGATTATAGGTGGCCACTCACCACCTCATTCCTCATCTCCACCGCCACCTGTCTCTATAAAAATCCACCCACCCTCTCTCTAAAAACCTATTTTCTCACTACCACCACAACCTTTTTCTGTCTCTCTCTAAAAATCCATTCTCTCAAGAAACCCAATTTTTTAGAACTTTCAATTGAATCGCTATGTGCATTAAGATCAAAGAAATTGGGGTAATCTTTTTAAGTTTTTCTAAGGCAATCGAGAGAGAGAGAGAGAGAGAGATGACAGATGGAATAGAGAGATGGCGAATGGAAGAGAGAGAGAGAGGGCAGATGGAACAGATAAAGATGGCGGATGGAAGAGAGAGATATGGCAGATGGAAGAGAGAGAGGGCGGATGAAAGGGAGAGAGAGAGAGAGAGAGAGAGAGAGAGAGAGAGAGAGAGAGTAGGTAGTAGTTAGAGGAGGTAGGGGAGGGGAGGGGACGGTAAGGTAAGGTTAACGTACGTTTACGACGTACGTACGTACCGTTAAAC
>NW_006494910.1:451437-469514 GCF_000471905.2 Amborella trichopoda | reverse complement strand
GAGAGAGAGAGAGAGAGAGAGAGAGAGAGAGAGAGAGAGAGAGAGAGAGAGAGAGAGAGAGAGAGAGAGAGAGAGAGAGAGAGAGAGAGAGGAGAGAGAGAGAGAGAGAGAGAAGCATGGGAAGGATTTCAGGATGGGGAGGAGGGGGGCAAGAAGGGTTTAAGACTTTTCGAGCTAGCCCGTTAAAAGCCCAGCCCGATAAAAGCTATTTTTTGCCTAGCCCCTATCATGACAAAAAATGACCTAAATTTGTGGCCCAGCACGGACCCCCTAATTGCACCCTTGGCTCCTTGGTGCATTGTTGTCTATTTGACTACAATCTAAGCTCTTTATTGGATTGTTGGCTCCTAATTACATTCTAGGCTCTTAATCAAATTGTTTGAGCTTCAAGTGTATTCTTTTCTCTTTATTTGCAGTCTATGGTCATCAATCTACATTCTCGGTTCTTATATGCACTTATGTTTCTTTATATGCATTCTTACTTTTAAACGTACTGATATCCCTTTAGACACATTCTTTGCTCTTAAGTACATTTGTCAGCTCTCAATGGTATTCTTAGCTCTCAAGTACATTATTCTTTAAACCAACCCATTTATACGCTTAAAGACCATTCATAAAAGGTGTCTATTGGGTGATGTAGGGTACATCATCATCATCCGAGCCTTATCAAATAAATTGGAGTTAGGGTGAGACAGGGTACAATCCCCCAAAAATAGGCCAAATGTTTTTATATGTAATATTATCAAATCACCTTAAGGTAGCGTCAAGGTCAACTCCATCATTATCATATGAGCCTTGTCCCAACTATTTGGGGTCGGCTACATGAATCATGGTCTACCATTCTACTATCTATCAAGGGCCATACTCTTAGTGAAGTCATAAGTCCCCATATATTCTGTCACTGCTTCCAATCATTCCTCATTGGCCTACCCCTTGTCTTTTTTTAGTTTTCCACTTGAACCAACTCACACCTCCTAATTGGTGTTGTACTGGGTGCGTGTTGCATATGGCCAATCCACTAAATTTATTTTCTCTCATCTTATCGCTTGTTTGAGTCATACCTAAGTTATCTCAAATGTATTCAATTAGAATTTTATCCATTGTCTTGCCCATAATCTTAACATCCTAATCTCAATGCTCTATCAAGGGCCATACCCTTAGTAAGGTCTTAAGTCCTCATAACGTTTTTCACTACTTCCAATCATTCCTTATAGCCCTACCTTTTGTCCTTTTTTAGTTTTCCACTTAAACCAACTCACACCTCCTAACTGGTATTGTACTGGGTGCATGTTGTACATAGTCAGTCCATTAAGTTTATTTTCTCTCATCTTATCGCTTATTTGAGTCATACCTAAGTTATCTCGAATGTATTCAATTCGAATTTTAGCCCTTGTCTTGTCAGTCATCAATATTAATATCCTAATCTCTATTATACTCATCCTATGTTATTTATTTATTACTCAACATTTCGCCCTATTAAGCAAAGATGGTCTCACAACTGTCCTCTAGAAATTCCCCTTCAGCTTTATTAGTATGCAGTGATCACATAAAAGTCTGGTTGTACATTTCAACTTCAACCACTCAGTTTTAATTCTAGGTGCGACATCTCAGTCTCTCTATTTTTCTGGATTATCGATCCAAGAAATTGAAAGTGTGCTCTCTTTGGTATTTTGTGGCAGTCGATCTTAACTACTTCTTCATCTCTATTCTTATTCCATTTTGGGTCTTATCGATCAAAATTATATCGTTTGTTAGAAATATGCATTACAATAGCTCATTTTGTAGGTGCCTAGTTAAGTTGGTCATAACTAAAATAGAGAGGCATGGGCTCAATGCTAACCCCTCATGATGACCGCTTGTCACTAAAAACTTACTCGTCTCTCTACTATTTATTTGTACAATAGTTGGTACTCCTTCATGCATATCTCTCACAAAGTCGGTATAGTGCCAGGAGACTCCTTTTCCAATGCCCACCAAATTCAATATTGAGGTACTCTATCAAAAACTTTCTCTAGATCAATAAAGACTATATAGAGGTCCTTTTCCTTCACCCTAAACTTTTTAATAAATTGCCTAAGTAATAAAATAGCTTAAATTTTTAGCTTCTCTAATATAAAACCAAATTGATTTTCTGATACACTTGTTTCATACCTTAGTCGTTGCTCAATTACTCTCTCCCACATCTTCATAGTGTGGCTCATAAGTTTGATCCCTCGATAGTTCGTACTATTATGTATGTCTCATTTGTTGTTGTAAATAGGTACGACCAATACGTTTCTTCCATTCATCTAGTATTTTCTTTGTTATCAACATCTTGTTGAATAGCTTGGTTAGTTAGTCAATGTCGATCTCCCCGATGTACTTTCGAACCTCTAGAGGGATACTATATGGTCTTAAACATATCCTTTATTCATCCTCTCTTCTTTGACTTCAGATAACTAAATCCTACGAATGTATACATTTAATAGAGCAGAATGGCGGACCAGGGTTTGTGTAGCCAATCCAAATTAATTGGAAAAAGGATATGATGATGATCATCCTAATCCTACCAATGTATATATGACCTCTGCCCTCATTTACTTCAATGGTTCCTTCTAACGTTGTGTTATTATTATGTTTGTTCTTTAATAACTTTTTTTAAAATAAATTCTCCACCTTTCATTGACCTCTTCATCCTTTACCAACACCCTTTAATTTTCACTCTTAATGCATTTAATATGATCTAGATCCCTCCATGTTTTCTCTTATTTTTGCTAATTTGAAGACATTTTTTACCTTTTCTTGTTTGTAATTTATATATAGATTATCATATGTCTTAAGCTTAGCTTTACTTACTATTTGTTTAGCATTTGTCTTAGCAATTTTATTTTATTCTAAGTTTTGATCATTTTTATTACATTACTAAGTTTTAGAACATGATTGTTTTTCTCTAAGGGGACATTTGGGTACCTAGAAATCTATTACGTGACAATAAATTACAAGAAAATATGACATTTCCACTGTTTGGGTACACTTAATCATAAGGAAATAGAAAGAGATTACACGAGATTTTCCAAAAATCAGGAAATCCATTACGTACGGTGATAGGTGAAAAATCTATTACGAGAGTGATTGGTAATTTTGGGAAATCTTTCGCATGCGTTTTTTCCTACTCTATACTTGATTAAAAAAATCTTCTAAACCCTCTCTTTTCATAATAACTAAGTGATCCCTCACTTTTTAAGCTCATCCCTTCATCTGAAGGCTGTCATATAAAAATAATAATAATAATAATAATTAATAATCAGTGATAAATTACATAACACACTCATAATAAAAAATTTGACACAACATAATGTGATCCCTCCCTTTTTAAGCTCGTCCCCTCATCTGAAGGCATCATATAAAAACAAAAATAATAAAAATAAAAATCAGTAATCAATAATAAATTACACAACACAATTATAATAAAAAATTTCACACAACATAATCGTCATAAGAGATTACTAAAATCTTAATTGAAATAACATACCTCTTTAGTCTCCGCCAATACCTCAAAATTTTATTCTGCAATTACCAAACCTCCTAGTTTACTAATCAAACTTCTTCCCATTTTTTAACGCATATCCTAGAGATTTTGAATTTAGTATCATAAATTTATTGTTTATTTGAAATTATATAGAGAGACATTTGAAAGACTTCTATAAAAAATAAATAAAAATAAGGCTTATCATAATAAAATAATGTTATTCCAATCATATTGTTCTAATGACTTATCATGTTAAAACCAATGTCATGTTAGAAACCATGTGATTGCATTTAAGTGCCAAATGTATTTAAATAAGTAGGAAATAATGTCATGACTGTAAAATAGTACAATTTATTATTAGAAAATCTTTTTGGAACGGTGATAGTGTTATTGTTAGAAATCTTTTGAAATGGTGTGATGATGATTTTAATTCAATATTTTGGTGGAATTTTGTGACAAGAAAGAAGGAAATGATAGTTCTGTATTTTAGTGGAATTTTGTGACAAAAAGGAAAGAAATGATAGTTTACAGGTACGTGCTGGTAAAATGTTCGTATTTCTTATATTTCTTCCAGACATAGCCAAACAATAACAAAGTATTTCCCAAGTTGCATCTAAATACTACCCAAACAGTAACAATCCATTTACAGGTAATGTATTACGCCAGTAATATATTTCACAGACAATATATTTCTAGGTATCCAAACGGCCCCTAATGGTCTTCTAAACCTCATCACTCCACCACCAAGTTGCCTTATCGAAATTTCTTTCCTTCTAGTTTCTCCTAAAACTTCTTTCGCCACTTTATTAATACAAGCAACCATCTCTTTCCACATAATATTGACATCATGTTCAAAGTTTCATTTCCCTTCTTTAACTAATATATCTTTAGATAAGTCTTTTTTTTTTTTTTAATTCCATCACTTAGTTCTTGGACACCTATTAATTTCACCTATTATCCGTCATCTCTTTATGTAGAGGTCCATAACCACGAGCTATGTCGCATAGTCAAACTATCTGCTAAGACAAACTTATAGTCTTTACATACTTCTTAACTAGGAAGAAATCTATTTGGTTTTTATATAATTCACTTTTATAGGTTATTAAATATCCATCTAGCTTTTTAAAGTAATTGCTGACTATTGCCAGGTCATAGGTCATAGCAAAATCTAGAATAGCCTCATCCATCTCGTTTCTTTATCTAAACCCATATCCTGAATGTACCACTTCTTATCACCTATTATCCTCCTTTACATTACCATTTAAGTTCCCTCCTAAAAAGGTCTTCTCTCCATTTGGTGTGTCTCAGACTAATTCACCCATTTGGTGCATAAGCACTATTATGTTAATTATCTCTTCCCCTAGCGCAAGTTTAATTATTTTTTAATTACTCTTCCCCTAATACAAATTTAATACAAGATCAATACAAGTTTGTACGAGTACAAGTTTATTTCCTAATACAAGTTCCTAATTATCTTTTGCCCTACTACAAGTTTATTTCCCAATCTTTCTCAAAGGAATTGGAAATTATTATCAAGAACGTTCTATTTTTATTGACCTCATGAAGAGATATATGTACTTGGTCTAGAAAGGGTGAGGATCTAAAACTTTCTCTTAACCCATCCAAGCTCAAGTAAATGAAGTAGGTTATGTTAGGTAGGTAGTCAACATAAAATTTTGTTAAAATTTTTATAATGCCCCAGGTCAACTCCATTAAACCAAAATGAGTGCTGCAAAAAATGTTGCAATAGATCAATTCTGCCTCAAATACAAACATAATGACTTGGTCCACAAAAAAGGGCAAAAAATATGCTTTTAGCCAATCCTCCCTAATCGAACAACTGAGAGAGAGAGAGAGAAAGAGAGAGAGAGAGAGATTCAAAGGTTTAAGCGCTCAATAGTAGTTTCTTTAAGTTTCGGAGAACATCATTTAAGGGCTCTTAATTCTTCACAAAATCATCCTCATGGTGGGATCGTAACAAAGTACATAAGACTCGTAATTCAGGAAATCCAATCTTGCATGTGTAAGGTACTTCTTCCAACAACATTATAAAAAATACCAGAATCTTGGGCATTTTAATAATTTGACCCACCTATTACGTTCAAACCAAGAGACCGCAATAACCTTACTTGTTCAAGCTAGGCCAAATTACTTAATTACCCTTGTTTCAAGTTCCCTACCTTGAACAAAGGCTATTTTGGCAAATTTTCTGAAGATATATTTGAAGATATAAAACTTACACAATAAAACCTCTAATGTTCATAGCAATCCTTTCACTACATTGATTTTATAAGTAGTTTTGACCCTCGAATGATATTTGGCCTTTTACTCTTTTATGTTTAGAATTGTTAATCAAATAGGACATTAAACTCCCTCCCTCTCTCTCTCTCTCCATCACCGGATTTGAACCTAGGTCTTCTATTACAAATCAGCTATTTAGCCAAAAGGCTTGATTAAAATTCATTTTAAACCAAGGTTCAAAACATCGACTCGGCCAAGGTACTAGGGCTCTGGCTGAGGCGATATATTTTGCCGAGTCCAAGTTCCTCGGCCGAGTCATGCTCACTTTTTTTTTTTTAACACAAAATCACACAAAATAATTAGATATATATAATGGGAGCAGCTTCTATTCAATGCACGTCCGCCCGCACTAGTCATACACCCCCAACAGGATGTTGGATGCAATCCCCAAACCATTTAGCTTCTTTAGAGCAAATAAAGATTATGTTACATATAAAAATGGAGGCACCATTGCAACGACTGCTATGTTGCAAATGTGTTAGTACCCGTGGTCTGGACTTCTAGGTTGTGAGTTCCATTTCTATGGGTGGAGTATTTGTTTTAACTCTATTTTTCTCAGTGCATGGATTTATTTTGGAGTTTTCTTTTCCATAACTCTTTTAAAAAATATAGTTTTTTACTCTATATTTTTTAATGGCTTGGATTTTATTTTAACTCCATTTTTTGAAGGGAAAAATTTATATAGAGCTGAGGCTCCAAACAATCAAATTAGAGCCAACCTCAAAAATTTCACCAGAAGAGGTTGTTTTGATGCCAGAGATCCTCAAATTGATCATCCCAACATCAAGATGCATGGACATGAGAAAACAATAGATTTAAACTTTTAGAAATAGTGTATTTTCTAATGTATTTTTGGATTGTCAATCATCAAGATTTTCAAGTTTTCATAGATCTGTCGATCTACCCTATTTTTGAAGCTTTAAATTTTATAAATAAAGATGAAAATATATTTTAAAGTTATCACAAATATTTCCCATATTGAAATGGCATTTCTCAACACTATTTGAAGGTAGGCTCTAATTTGATTGTTTAGAGCCTAGGCTCTATACAGACCGCACCTGTTTATTAATGGCATCGCTTTATTTTAGAGTTCTTTTCTTCATCACTCACTAAAAAAAAAAAAATTTCTTACATCTCGTGAATCCTAAAAAAAATGACTCATCATTTTTTCATAATTGATACTTTCTTCTCATGTTTTTTCATAATTGCTACTTTTTTTGGAATTCTTTTTGTCTTTTGGAATTCCTTTTATCAATCTTTTTTAAAGATAAACTTACATCTCGTGAGGTATAAAAACACCAGAAGTGATGAAAAATACACACGCACTCTAGTAAAAGTGATATTTATTTTTGGAATTAATTAGTAAAAGTGACATTTATTTTTAGAATTAATTAAATATGACTAATTTTAATAATTTCTCTTGTTCACTAAAGAACTAATAGATTTTATAATTTTTGATAGTTCATCGATATTAACTATATGGTACACGAAATCAGTCAACAAGTCAGTAAAAAAAACCACGAATCTATAGAAGGCTTTTGAAGATGACTTCAAAAGCTTCAAAATACACTAAAAATCATAAATAATAATAAAAAAAATTTGTTGAGAAATTATAGACAAATAATATATTTTGCAACTTTTGACTGTTCATCGGTATTGCCAATTTGATGCATAAAATCAATTAATATTGATTAAAAAAACGACGAATCTATATAGGGCTTTTGAAGCTGATATCAATAAATTCAAAACAAATAAAAAATCATAGAACATTGTTGAGTAATTAGGGAAAAACAACAGATTTTGCAAAACAATTACAGTCCATTGATATTATCTCTATCATGAAATAAATCAATCGATATTAGAGTAAAAACATACAAACTATATAGGAGTTTTCAAGTTATTTCAATAACTTAAAAAGAAATTATTAATCAGAACATTAATGTTGATAAATCAAAGAGAAATAATAAATTTTGCAATTTTTTTGATAGTTCATCAATATTAGCTCTATGATGCACGAAATCGATCGATAAATCAGCAAAAAAACCATAGATCTATAGAGGGCTTTTGAAGATAACTTTAAAAGCTTCAAAATAAACTAAAAATCATAAAAAACAATTATTAGTAATTAGAGAAAAATAATAGAGTTGGCAATTTTTTCACAAATTATTGATGATACATCTCTGATGCACAAAATCAATTAGATAATAGCTAAAAAACCCACACATCTGTAGAGGGCTTTTCAAGCTGACTTCAAAAACTTCAAAACAAGCCAAAAATCATACGATTTGGTTTAGAAATAAGCAAGAACACAGAGGTTTGACAGAAAAAATCAATCATTCACATAGAACCCTAAAACCAAAAGATTATTGTCATACAACTTGATAAATCTGCAAATCGGCAGAGGTATTTGTAGACAGCTACTATAGATTGAAAAAGAACCCGATAAATCTGCAAATCAGCAGAGGGCCTTTGTAGATAGCTACTATAGATTGCAAAGAACCCATAATCAATAAATTTAGTGGAGAAATTAGAGAGAAAATAAAGGATCGACGTATTCTCTAAGAACCCTAAAAAAGCACAAAATTAGTAATGATTTCTTGTTCGATTTGGGTTTTTATGAACCCAAATCGTATATATCTGTTAAAAAACATGAAGGATCCAAAATCCATAAAAAACAGTCCAAGAATTTGATTTTTCCATTCAAGAAACTTCCTATATTCTTAAAAACGAGTTGCATCCACTAAATGAATATACGTGGGCGAGTTTCATAGTTTTCGAGGCAATTCTTCCATTTTTACACCGAGTCCTGTACATTCATGGCTAGAAATGTAGTTGTACAAGTGACTTGGGGCTTCTCGGTCTCGGCAGTAGAGCAAGGCCGAGGAACTCTGTCAAGACCAAGTTGACTCGGCCGAATCTGAAAACTACGTTTCAAACATTCATTTTGTTGATAAGCTTGTTTACATTTTGGTTAATAAGCATGTTTCCCAGTTGGTCCTTATTTCAACATCTGCTACGCTTCATAAATGATATGTAAACCAAGCAAAAACAAGTCCTGAACACCATACCTTGTGTAACATTTCTTTTGTATTTTATTTCTAACCAATAACTTCATGTTCTCACAGCCAACAGTGCATAATTGTAAGAAGTCCTAAACTGCAGAATGCCAGGGGCTAAGACATAGAAGACAAGGGATTCCCCTAACTATTGTAGAATTTTCCTTGCAGACACTACTACTTTACGATGGTGAATAGCAGCATGGGACTCAGAATTCGATATGAGAGAGAGAGAGAGGTATAGGAAAACTAAATGAATACCTCATGAGAGAAGCAGCCCTAGACCTATATTTTCCATACTGTCACTACATAATTAAAGAGAGGGAAAGTGTGAGAGACATGAAGCTTGGAAGAGAGACGAGTATGGTATTATTATTATTAGTTGATGTTGGAGATCCGATTTATAAAGATATCAAAGTTGGAGTCTGTGTCAAGCAGGCTGATTCGAACGTACTTGGGATCCCAACCAAAACTCCGCCCGCCACGTGTCAGTATATTGTGGCTCTTCAAGAAGGCCTCACAATCTTCAATTTCGTCTCCCTCACATTTTGTCCAGGCGAAAGCTGTGACGAATGTGAAATGTGTATGTTAAACCTTAACAGAAAGAATCAATTTCATTTAAAAATATTCTATTATTTAACATAATTAACACAGTGTGGGTTAGACGTTCATATACATTATAGAAAAATGGAGTGTTATACATGATGTCTCTAAAAGAGAAAAAGAGAGAGAGAGAGAAGAGAGAGAGCAGCAAAGGCGCTTCGCCTCACAAGACAAAATATAACGTGCTACGCCCTGATAACAGCCCGACTAATGTCATGACAATGGCCAAATTTGTGAGCAAAGTTCAGAAAAATTAGAATCACAATTATAACAGCCAAGAGGTTACATTCTCAGGAGCCTTGATAAGGCCTACGAATAGCTGATGTTAGAATTCCGAAATTGAGAGAGAGAGAGAGAGAGAGAGAGTAAATTTACCGGGTTGTGTCGAACTTGGGCGACCGAGGAAGTTGCAAAAGGCAGAGGGAAATTCGGGCAAGCTAAACCGTTTATGAATGTCAACTGCCTGCCTTAGCCTCTCCCACCTTTTGCTCATAAGTTCATGGCCGTGTTTGAAGAAATTTTCATATGCACCACGACCCATGATGATACCCCCTTTGCGCTCGTAGCTGCTAATCACAGTGCGAAGTATATTGGCCGCACGCAATTGGGAGTCCTTTGAAACACCAATGGTATTCAGCACTATGAACATTGTCATCCTTTTCGCTACTTCTAGGTCTTTCACTAGAGCCCACCTAAACCAGGAAAGAAATTAATTACTTGACAAAAAGTTTGGAAATAAAAACAATAAAAAGAAGCCAGTTAGAAACCAGAATCAAATAGTGAGAGGTAGTAGATCATGAGTGTGCAGACATAGCAGGTCAATTGACAGATAGAAAGATGCATAGAGAATCTAAGATAATAAGTAGAGAAGGGAATTTTGGCTAAAGTTTGGCATTTGACACAAAAAAAAGAAAAGGAAAAATATCTCCATAACCTTTATTTTTAAGTTTCATTTCACAACAGACCCAAGGTTTTAAAAGATATCTTGGGGCATAAAACTTGTAGATTTTATTTCTTCTAACCCCTGAGCTAATTTAAACCTGTTTTTTTAAGCCAAACAAATCTAAAAAGACATGTCTTTTCTAAAAGTCATCCTCCCAAACTTCTAGAGAGAGAGAGAGAGAGAGAAGGGCTTCATGGAGGTGAGAGGTTACCGGGAGGAGAGAAAGAGGTGTTTGAAGAAACACGGGAAAAGAGAAAGTGAGAGAGACATAGGAAGAGTGAGAAAGAGAGAAGTTTGGGGTATATAAGTGAAAAAAGAGAAAAGATTGGGTTTAGAAATAGCATGTCTTTCTCACACTTGTTTAGGTTAAAAATTAGGTTTAAAGTGGCTAGGGAGTTTAAAGATATCTTTTGAAATCTTGGGTTTATCAAGAAATGAAAATTAAAAGTAGGGAATATGAAGATATTTTCCCAAAAAAAAAGGAAAAAGGCAATACTTGCTATTCTGTGATATTTGAATGGTTTGTAGGTACTGCATAATTGGCGGAGAAATACTGTTATAAATATCTAGAAAGATATCCAAACATGAACATGTTTACTTTTTTTACTTTTTGGGTTGGGGTTTAGGGTAGGGTGGGGTGGGGTGGGTGGGAACTAGTAGAAAAGATTGATCAGTTTCAAATAAAAATGATAGAAGAATTGTGACAAGAGGGAGGGAGAGAGAGAGAGATGGTACCCAATCCTTGTGCCGGCATGACCAGTGCTTTTTGAGACAGTGAAGAGCATGATATCTTTGTCAGCGGGAGAGGTGATGGGGGTGTAATGAGGCCAGTAGTAGGCAAAATCATAGATGATTTTTCCCATGCTTCCATTGACAACTGCTTCCCTTGTGAAACCATCCGGGTTGTTTGGGGAGGTCACTAGCTCAATGTAAGGCCTCTCTTCCCCACCAACCCGCTCTCTCTCAAATGCATAAGCATCACCCGCCCACCTAAACACCTCAGATCTCAAGTAGTCCGATGCTGCTTGATAAGACTACAATACACATGCCATCCATTATGATAACAATATCAAAATTGACGATGACAATGATGGTCATGACTTTATTATTAAAAATCATGAAGACTTTCTTTTTTTCCAACTGACCAGTCATGAGCACAAAAACTTTTCTCTTATAGATAGCAATGGAAAAACAGAAAGGATACAAGTGTCTTGTAATGATTTTTCACAAAGACGATTGCTATATTTTTCTAATATGAAAAGACGATTGCTATATTTTTCTAATATGAAAAGACGATTGCTAATATTAACTTCATATATACGATGGAAACATAATATTGATATTTTATTGATAACCATGACTGATTTTTTCCGATAAATTATTCAACACTAACAATAACTTCATAGATACGATGGAAACATAGAAAGGATGCATCAAGTTGCAGGGAGAACACAACAAAGGAAACATATTCTGAAAAAGAAAGATGAGTGATTTGACAACTATGTATTAATATTACTGTTTTATACATGGTGATAATTGTGATAAGTAGATGTACTATTTGTAACTGCTATTGTTCTTACTATCATTATTATCATCATAGCCTTTTCCCAACTATTTTGGGTCAGCTTCTTACTACCATTACTATAATTCTTATTACTATGACTCTAACATCCACCACATGCCCGGTAAGCACTAGGGGAGCCGGAGGGGAGAAATTCATGCAATGGTGGCATTTGGGTCATCGAAGTGATCAAAGCTTGTGCCACATTAGTCAACTGAAAATTCAAAAGAACAAAAATGAAATAAGATCTCGACTATTAAAAGAAACAGAGAAACAAGACAATTAAAAGAAACATAGAAACGATCAAATTAGCACTTTCCTTCCTAAAGTTATGTTTGCCATTTCAACATCTTAATGAGCACTTTCTAAAGTCACATATGTGATTTCAATATCTTATAACTATCATTACTATAAGAATACGCCTACAAAGCACAAGAGCGGTTCTGGATAAGGAATCCATGAAAGGGACATTTTGGTCATATAAGTGCTTGCACTTGCACCCGCATTAATTGTCTGAAAATTTAGAAAAATTGAATCGAATCTCCAGAAATAAAAGACACAGAGACCTGACAAAAGAAGCAACCAAATCAGGACATGACTTTAAAGTCATGGTTTTACCATTCTTGCAAGTGACATTTGTCGTATACTATTGGAATGTTTCTGAATTAATGCACTTGCATTTGTGTGAGCACATCATTGACTCAAAATTCAGAATAATCAAATAACAAAGCATCTTGAAAATTATAAGAAATGGGGATTCTAAAATAAGAAACCAAATCAACACTTTCCAACTTTAAAGTAAAATTCTCCATTAGTGACTTTCCCAGTTAGACTGTTTTTGTTGTCAAAGTTCCTGCTCTTGCGCAGGCACGAAAACCAAAAGAGGATCAGATCTCAACAAATACAAGAAACAGAGACCTGACAAGATAAAAGACCAAATCAATACAGTGTGTATTGAAAGTCATATTTTTCTTTTCTTGTATTGAAATTTGTCATGTAGTGTAAATAGGGAGAACTTTTCTTTTCATCAAAGTGATTAGGCTTATCTTGACAAAAGCAATAAAGAGGAAACGACCAAATCAGCACGTATCACATTTTAAAGTCATGTTAGTTATTCTTCTTGTCGTTCTCCACACACTTAGTGCGTGCAAAGAGAATAGATATCTACATAGACCCTTCTCTTACGTTAACGTGACAAAATTAAATTCGTTTCCAGCGCGTGAATTACTCCTAATTCAGAAAGAATACCAAATTGTCCCTATTATGCATGAAAACTGTTTCTAGGTTTTGCACATCTACATATTATGTCTGCATCAAGTGGTTTCAAACAAATGCTTGACTGAAGATCAAAATGGTCAAGAACTAAAATAATCTTCCACACACAGAAATTACCAAGTCGAAGAAAGTAACTTATCAAAAGCAAACTATGGGACCATGTCAACTAATCACTAGTTGACAACATTGCACAAACCAATATTTACTTTTTTCATATTGAACACACATTCTCTCTCTCTCTCTCTCTCACTCACTCATTGTTTAAGATTATTGGTTACTATGAATTGAAGACAATATTCCATGAACCGATATATACCTTTGCCTTATTGAACTCTCTCTCTAATTGTTTAAGATTTTGGGTTGTGTTATGAATAAATCTAGGTGCAAGTAATATGATTGTTTATGGAACATCTATACATCCAATTTTAAAAGGCATGGCATTTGAATTTATACATACTAATTGTAGCTTATTTCTTTATACCAATATCTTGGTATCTCATTTTTGGGAAATAGATATTTCATATCTTACATGTTTTCACTATTGTTTTGGTTATTTTTTTTATATGCCTCATGCTTCTACAAAACAAGTGTGGAGCACGTGCATTTCACTAGTAACTAATGAAACATGGTACAAACATCAGATAATTGGCACAACACAAAACCACATTAATAAATTTACAAAGAAGAAAAAGTAGTATAGAAACGTACAGAGTAGAAAGGGGCAGCACCCACAACACTAATGGGTTCTTTAGTATCTCGAGGGGCAAGAGCATAAACTGCTGCCAAAAAAAGTTGTGATGAGCCTGTGCCAACAACTATGTGTCGCCCTTCAGTTTCAGCATTTCCCACCAGATGGTGGAGTTGCAGGATGGAGTCAGCCAATCCTGGCTCTAAGAACCAGCATACGCTCTTGATATCAGAGAAATAACTCATCGACTGCCAGCCCTTTATGACAATAGTACTGCTTTCTCCAGTCCTTCTCCAAAAGGGTATGAACAGTGTTGGGTCACCACTGTAAAATATAGTAAAATTTCAAAATATAGTAAAATTTAAGTGACTGAGTACCCAGAAATATCAGAGAGAAAGGTTTCCAAGACGATGCATTGAGAGCATGGCAGGTTGCATCTAGAGATTGAAACTTCATTCAATATTGCATATAGAGATAAGAGCAGAAGAAAATCGGGTTTCTTTGGCCATTTCTATACAGTACGGAAGGAGATGGCTAAAGGGATGAGAAGATATGGTAAAGATCTTGATGAAGATGCAAGTATTTCAAAAATATCTGGGTATTATGAAAAATATTTTTTATGCAGAAATATAACCAACAATGCACGCTTAGGAAGGCGATGTTAGAGGCCACTGGCATTAATGCAAATAGGGTATTTTGGTTATTCCCATTGAAGAAACGGAAGGAGAAAAGGGATGGGAGAATTCAAAATGGCTCAGAGTATATTAAAATGCTGAAGGGAAATAGGTCATGATGTATATGCTCAGAATTCAAGCCACAATTTCAAAAAACCAGAAGGGATGCAAGAATGCATACATGCACAAGCCTGAAAGTACATGCATGAATACAAATGCAACATATACACATGCATGCATCAAAAAAACAAATATACATTTGGTAGAGCATGAATACACATTGTATGTGCATGTACATGGGCATGAGCACATATATCTGTCAAATAGAGGCATCCCACACATACAATAAACAGTTTACAGTAGAATGGAAAGTACACATGTACTGGAGCATGGAATAAGAGTTGCACCATACAATCTAATGCATCTCATCTTGATTCTCTCTCTTGTTAAAGTTTTTGCATTATTAAAAACTTATAAGGAATTTTTTCTACTTTTGGAAGTAAATTTGGACATGCAGTAAAGTCTCGAGTTTGAATATGCTGCCATCTTCAATCCCACATTTGTCAGTCAGGCTAGAACAAGTATACCAACCAAGCTTACAGATAACTAAGTTTTCAACCAATTCAGTCTAAGGAATCATATAGACTACTCATTATTGATAAGTTTATGATCAATCCATTCACTTAGTAAACAATTAATCACATAATCTGCAGTTAAGCAGATTGAGAAACCAAAGAGCAATACTAAAATTACTGAACAGCAACATTAAAACTATCTTGCCCATACCACTAGCCTAATAATTATGGCAAGCAAATATGCTACGTAATTTCCTTTTGCGGGTAGTAAAATGAATTCTAGATGCATAGTAAAGAATTACTTCTCAAAATTTACAACTTGCATATATTCTCAAAATCTACATTGGCCTCCCAAAAAATGATATATGTACAGAAGGAAAGGTAAACTCATCATTGATGCTACCCAAGTTGTCACATTATCGAGTTTTGGACTAACAGCCAAATAAACTGCCAAAACATCAAAACGTGTCTGTACTATGAATTAAATTCCATAATACATGAGCCCAGCTCCAATATATATATATATGTAACTATGTACTCTTACAATGTTTTCCACTAAGTAATACTTTTGAGTATATTTAGATTAGCCATATAGAAGGTACAGTACAACAAGATACTACGCTATACAATTATTTTAAAATACTCCTGTATGAATTTTATAACAGTATCATCTAAAATGTTATGAAATCATATATCAAAAAGCAGCAGAAGCAAATCAGTGTCATTAATCCCCAAAGGCCTAACGACTGATCTACAAGTGACCAATGTATTCATTACATGTGCCCAGAACAAGAAGGCCACACATGCTATACCTCCAAGGAATTTCTAATAAATAAAGGGTACGCTAAAAATTTTACGGTCATAATCTTCAATGCGTGCTGCAAGTAGTTTGTAGATTTATATTTGCTTTATAAGAAAAATAGATTACATTTACTGTGTGAAGACATATGCTCTTAGGCTTAGTGAATATGCTTCATCCGAAATTGCTGCATGTCATAGGATCATAGGAATGAAAAATCAAACTATTCTAGATGCTCACTATGACTTATAACCCCTTCCCCCACCCCAACAAAAAAAAAACAAAAAAAAACAAACAAGAAAAGACAAAAAAAAAAGACGTTCCCCAAATCGAGCGACAGACATTTTGGTTGTTAAATATCAACAACCAATCGCACATAGAGGACTGGGAAAAACAAAATTGAAAGGAATTCGATAAATTTTCATAGTTAATTATGTATTAAAGCATGCATAATTATGTATGCATTTATGTATCTGTTGTCCTACCATTTATGTTTGAACAAACAAAAATATATACATATGCATGTATGTACGCACATGTACGTGTCTAGGTACTCTGTGTGGACAGCAACAGAAGCCAACAACAGATAACATAAACTGATACGCACAAAAAAAAAAGGAAAAATGAAAAAGAACAAAGCATCTCAAAAAAGCTAATTTTTCTCTTATATTTTATTTTTTATTTTTTATAGAAATAAAGAAAATGATGCATAGATGCCAGCACTGAGAGAAAAGCCTACAGGGAAAAGTTCCTTTCCAAGCAAAACCACCACATACAAGGTAATCATTTTATTCTTTATCTTTTTCTTTACTTTTCTTTTCTTTTGTTTTTTTAGTACTTCTTTGTCTTTTCATTCAACAGTCTTTCCATTCAGCAGAAACGAACATGAATTAAACCATAAGGAATACCCTAAGAAAATATTAAACTGAGAAGCCCATAACAAATACCAAAAGCCCAAATACAAATCTCTCTCTCTCTCTCTATCTATCATGCTCATATAAACCCCACCAGAAAGCGACTCGCTCTCGCTCAGAAAGCGACTCTCTCTCGCTCTCCCCCTCTGTAGAATGAACAGGGAAAGTTGATCCAATGGCAGTTACAGTAAGACCACAAAGAATTCGGAGCTTAAATGCGCAATTGAAGTTAAAATCACCATCAAAACTGGCCTGTATTTTCCTGTGATTTTCCATCTTTCGACGATGAAACAAACAGCAAACTACCAAGCAAAATATAAAAATTTTCAAAGAAATAGAAGTTCAAACACGAAACGTCCATGGATGAGAAAATTTCAGCAAAAACTCATGCACAATACAGACCCAATCTAAGGAAAGCAACCAAAATAAGAGTTTTTTTTGCTTTCTATCTCTATGCCTCGTAGCAGAATGAACAAAAGCCTCAAAGTCGCGACCACAGGAATTACCCCAGAATGAACCAAATAAACATGCAAAAAGAAAACTTTGATTTGTAGACAGGGAAATCAGCAAGCAGAGAGAAAGAGAGAGCTCAATCAAACCATGAATATTGTCTCTCAACAAAAAAATTTTAAAAAAGGAAAGACAAAAACATAATTAACACTAAAAAAAAAAACTATTAACAAAAAAAAAATTAGTCTGCATGTGCGTTGGGTATATTAGAGAGAATTACAGAGAGAAAGGGGAGCTCACTGGTCGAAATTGATGACAGTGTCCGAGGGCACAGAGCTCTTGTGAGTGTCACTAGTCAAAGCTGGTGGTTTCGAGGGACTGGTGTTCAAATGCACACCCTCATTCTTGCATTCCTTCCCCTCTCCCTCAAAAAACAACCCCCCACTATGCATCTCACTACAATCGTAACGGACTCCTCTCTCATACAACAACCGACTCAAAAGAACAGCATTCACTGCAACTGAAAAACACATGAAGTATTTACCAAAACCCATGTTGCTGAACCCAAAGGCACCCCTATCTCTCTTCTCTCCACCACCCATTCCTCTCTCTCTCTCTCTCTCTCTCTCTCTCTCTCTCTCTCTCTCTCTCGTACTCGTACTCGACTCGACTCTCACGTACTACTCGTACGTCTACGTACTACGACGTACACTACACGTACGTACGACGT